>BGPR01041632.1:0-13033 GCA_013235015.1 Araneus ventricosus | reverse complement strand
AAGCAAAACATTACAAACATTACTACTTTTATGCCATTTTTAAAGCAAAACATTACAAACATTACTACTTTTATGCCATTTTTAAAGCAAAACATTACAAACATTACTACTTTTATGCCATTTTTAAAGCAAAACACAACAAATATTACTACTTTTATTCCATTTTTAAAGCAAGATATGATGAAGGACTGTAAAAATAATACCATATCCCTGCGCCATTAACGTTTGTTTACCCTTCAGCACACGCACCCATTTTTGGAACATTAGAACCCGCGCGGGGTCATTTTGACCCAAATTGTTAGACACTTGCTCTTTATTTTATTGGCTATTTGTCTAAAAATAATATATGATCAAAGTACAAGAACATTTTTTTCGTAAAAATAATTGTATTTAAGACAAAAATGCGATTTTTAATAAGAAAAAGGAAAGTTCAACTTGTATTCTTTTTGCTTCCTTCTCTGCATTCTTTTCTTCCCCGTTGCGCACGTTCGTACGCTTCCATAGCCTTAACGTTAAATTAACCTGGAACTTTAGCACACGCACGGATCAATTTGATCCCACAGCCGCCAGTAAAAAGTGAGAAACCCCGTTTCACCGGTTTTGGTCCTCTTATCCTCTTCTTCTAGTTCGCTCATCAAGGTACAGGAAGTAACAGCAGGAATGGCGCTAGAGTTTGCCCGACGGGTGGGGCACGGTCTCCCCGACAAGGGAGCACGACCTGTAGTACGGGGGGACGAGTGTATTAAAATTGTTCTGAAATTTTCGCCATATTATTATTTATCAACTACAGTTGAATACCCCGTACAAAAATGTTCCCGATGGGGGAGGGAACAACATCCCCGACAGGGGGGCCCTGGCCTCCAAGTCCTCCCTCTGGCGCCACCCCTGAGTAACAGGGGCGAGTGTTTAGAAATTCCTAGAATTTTTTAACATAAGAGAAAGGGTGGGGTCAAAAAGACCCTGTGCGTGTGCTGACAGATTAAGTCACTCATGACGACTGGGATATAATAAAATCATATTTTCGAGGCGCCACTTACTTTCGCTACGCCACTGGCCAGGATGGCAAAACGTTAATGCGTTCATCTCACTTTCTCAGAGTCGCATAGGATGAGAAGGAGAAAAAGCATCATGTCCTGGGCACTGTTTACACAAGCTAGGGCATTGATGATGACGGAGGGGGCGCAAAAAATACGGCTATACCCTGAGCCACTAACGCTTGTTAAAACTGACTGAGATAAAAAATTATATTTTCGGGACGCCACTTTACTGCTACGCCACTTAATCAGGATGGCAAAACGTTAATGTTCATCCTAATTTTCTCAGAGTCGCATAGGATGAGAAGGGAGAAAAGTGGTCATGTCCTAAGCAATTGCTTACACAAGCTAGTGCATTGATGATGACGGGGGGGGGAGGTGAAAAATAAGGCCATACCCCTTGTTTACTAACCCTTGTTAAGCCACCAATTGATAAAAAATTATATGGGACGCCATTTTACTGCCATGCTACCTGACCAGGATGGCAAAACGTTAATGCGTTCATCTCTACTTTTTCAGAGCCGGCAGATGAGAAGGGTAAAAAGCATCAGCGTCCTGGGCAATTTCATGCACAAGAAGATTACATGACGGGGGGAGGCGAAAATACCATACCCCTGAGCCACTAACCTTGTTAAGCCACTGAGATAAAAAAATTATATCTTCGGACGCTATCACTTACTTTGCCACGCCACGAATTAGATGGCAAACGTTACAAGTGTTCATCCTCAATTTTCAGGAGTCGTATAGGATGAGAAGCTGGAGAAAGAATATGGAAACCCGGGCACTGTTTACACAAGCTAAAAAATAATGATGACGGGGAAGGCGAAAAATAATACCATACCCCTGAGCCACTAACGCTTGTTAAACGACTGAGATAAAAAAAATATATTTTCGGACGCCACCACTAATTCTCTCGCTATTAACACTGACCAGATGGCAAACGCACTGTGCTCACTTAATTTTCAGAGTCACAGATGAGAAGGCGAGAAATATCATGTCTGGGCACTGTTTATAATAAGCTTAGCATGATGACGGAGGGAGGCAAAATAATAACATACTTGAGCCAATAACGCTTTGTTAAACGACTGAGATAAAAAAATATTACATTTTCGACTAATTTAGACCCTGCCACGCCACTGACCAGGATGGCAAAACGTTAATGCGTTCATCCACTTTCCTCAGAGTCGCATAGGATGATAAGGAGAGAAAGCACGTCCTGGGCACCGTTTACACAAGCTAGATTTAATGATTATTCTGGGAAGGGCGGAAAAATAATACCATACCCCTGAGCCACTAACGCCGTTAAACGACTAAGATAAAAAAAACAATACGGTTTTCGGATACCAGACTCGCTACGCCACTTTGACCAGGATGGAAAACGCCACGCGTTCATCCTCAATTCTCTTGAGTCGCATATTGAAAGAAGGGCGAAAGCATCATGTCCTGGGCACTGCTTTATACGTTAGCATTGATGATATCGAGGGGCGCAATTACACCCCTGGTTTACCAACGCTTGTTAAAACGACCGAAGGTAACAACATATTTCGGACGCCGACTTAATCTTCGCCACCGGAATCAGGATGGCGAAACGTTAATGCGGCCCGAACTTCACTTTCTGTGGAGCTCCATATTGTGGATGAGAAGGAAAAAGCATCATGTCCTGGGCACTGTCGTTGACAAGCTAGGGCATTGATGATGTCGGGGAGGCGAAAGTACACACCATACCCCTGAGCCAATTAACCCTGTTAAGCCACCGGAGATAAAAAAAAATTTATAGCTTTCGGACGCCACTTACTTTCGCTACGCCACTGACCAGGATGGCAAAAACGTTAATGCGTTCTATCTCACCTTTCAGAGTCGGCGATGAGAAGTAGAAAAAAGCATCATGTCCTGCACCGCTTGTACGTTAGGTATTTAATGATGACGGGGAGAAGGCGAAAATAATAACATACCCCCGTTTTCACTCAACGCTTGTTAAACGACTGAAGATAAAAAAAATTATATTTTCGGGACGCCACTAATTCCGCTAATACCGACCGGATGGCAAACGTTAATGCGTTCATCTCAATTTCTCTCAGAGTCGCATAGGGATGAGAAGGAGAAAAGATCATGTCCTGGGCACTGTTTACACCAAGCTAGGCATTGATGATGATTGGGAGGCAGGTAAAATAATACCATACCCTGAGCCATTAACCCTTGTTAAGCCACTGAGATAAAAAATTATATTTTCGGGACGCCACTTACTTTCGCTACGCCACTGACCAGGATGGCAAAACGTTAATGCGTTCATCTCTACCTTCACAGGATGAGAAGGAGAAAAGCACATCATGTCCGGGCAAATTGCTTTAACATGTTTTTTAGGTAATTAATATTGACGGGGGAAGGCGAAAAATACTAAGCACTTCTGAGCCAATTAACGCTTGTTAAACGACTGGAGATGCGTCATTTCGGGACGCCATCACTTAATTCTCGCTACGCCACTGACCAGATGGCAAAACGTTACGCGTTCATCCTCACTTTCAGAGTCGCTGTGGATGAAGGCGAAAAAGATCATGTCCTGGGCACCGTTTGCTACAAGCTTGTGGTTTGATGATAATGAGGGGCAGCAATACTACAAATTTGAGCCAATTAACGCTTGTTAAACGACGACTGGAGATAAAAATATTATATTTTCGGGACGCTCACTTAATTCTCATACGCCACCGACCTCAGGATGGTAAAACGTTAATGCGTCTATCCTTAATTTTCCTCAGAGCCGCATAGGATGAGAAGGAGAAAGCATCATGTCCCAAGTAACTGGTTTGCCACTTGTGGGCATTGATGATGACGGGGAGCAGCGAAAAAATACCGCCACCCTGAGCCAATTAACCCTGTTAAGCTCACTGGAGATAAAAAAAAATTATATTTTCGACGCCACTGCTACTTTCGCTACGCCATCTCAGGATGGCAAAACGTTAATGCGTTCATCTCTAATTTCTCTCAGAGTCGCAGGATGAGAAGTAGAAAGCGATCATGTCCTGCACCGTTTACAAATGTGTTTAGGCATTTAATGATGACGGGGAAGCAGTACTAATACCATACCCCTGAGCCACTACAATGCTTTGTTAAACGACTGAAGATAAAAAAAAATTATATTTTCTGGAGTCGCCACTTAATTTCGCTACGCCACTGACCAGATGGCAAAACGTTAATGCGTTCATCTCACTTTCAGAGTCGTGCCAGGATGAGAAGGGGAGAAAAGCATCAGTCCTGGGCACCGTTGCATACAAGCTAGGGCATTGATGATGACGGGGGGGAGGCGAAAAATAATACCATACCCTGAGCCACAACCCTTGTTAAGCCACTGAGATAAAAAAAAATTATATTTCAATGCCACTTACTTTCGCTACGCCACTGGACCAGGATGGCAAAACGTTAATGCGTTCATTCTAATTTTCAGAGTCGCATAGGATGAGAAGGGAGAAAAGCATGATGTCCTGGGTACTGTTTACACAAGCTAGGGCATTAATGATGACGGGGAAGGCGAAAAATAATACCATACCCCTGAGCCACTAACGCTTGTTAAAACGACTGGAGATAAAAAAAAATACATTTTCGGGACGCCACGCATTCTCGCTACGCTACTGACCAGGATGGCAAAACGTTAATGCGTTCATCCTAATTTTCAGAGTCGCATAGGATGAGAAGGAGAAAAAGCATCATGTCCTGGGCACTGCTTACACAAGTTAGGGGTACGGATGATGATTGAGGGGCGCAAAAATAATACCATACCCTGAGCCACTAACGCTTGTTAACGACTGGAGATAAAAAATACGTATTTCGTGACGCTACTTAATTCGCTACGCCACTGACCAGGATGGCAAAACGTTAATGCGTTCATCTTCACTTTCAGAGTCGGCGATGCAGAAGGAGAAAGCATCATGTCCTGGGCAATTGCTTACACAAGCTAGGCATTGATGATGACGGGGAGGCGAAAAATAAAGCTCATACCTCGAGCCACTAACCCTTGTTAAGCCACTGGAGATAAAAAAAATTATATTTTCGACGCCACTTTGTTTTCGCTACGCCACTGACTCAGGATACAAAACGTTAATGCGTTCATCTACCTTCAGAGTTTACAGATTATAAAGTGAAAAGCATCATGAACTCAAAGCAACGGTTTTGGTAATGCTTGTAATTAATGGATGACGGGGAAGAAGGAAAATACCATGCCCCTGAGCCACTAACGCTTTGTTGTCGACTGAGATAAAAAAATTATTTCGGACGCCACTTAATTTCCACATGACAGATGGCAAAATGCTAATGCGCGTTCATCCTACTCTCAGAGTCGCAGGGATGAGGAAGGAGAAAAGCATCATGTCCCAAGTTTACACAAGAAGTATTAATGATGACGGGGAAGAAGGAAAAAATAATACCATGTCCCCTGAGCTCAATTAACGCCTGTTAAACGACTGGAGGATAAAAAAAATAATATTTCGGACGCCACTTAATCTCTGCCGACCAGGATGGCAAAACGCGAATGGGCAGTTCATCCTACCTCTCTGTGGAGTCGCATAGGATGTGAGAAGGAGAAAAGCGACTGCTGCCCCAAATTGCTTACATACAAGCTAGCATTGAGGATGACTGAGGGCAAAAATAACCATACCCTGAGCCACTAACGCTTGTTAAACGACTGGAGAGCAATATATTTCGATGCTCACGACTCTGCCGCCACTGACCAGATGAAAACGTTAATGCGTTCATCTCACTTTCTCAGAGTCGTACATGAGAAGAGCACGCGTCCTGGGGCAAATTGCCGCATACGCTTGTGGGGCATTGATGATGACGGGGAAAAGGGTGGGGCACACATAATTTCGGAGACACTAACGCCACAGTTAACGACTGAGATAAAAATTATATTTTCGGGATGCCACTTAATTTCGCTACGCCACTGACCAGGATGGAAAAACGTTAATGCGCGTTCCATCTCACTTTATCAGAGTCGCAGGATGAAAGAAGAGAAAAAGATCATGTCCTGGGCACTGCTTCTAATGTGCTTGGGGCATTGATGATGACGTGGGGGGGGAGGCGAAAAATAATACCATACCCCTTGAGCCACTCAACCCTTTGTTAAGCCACTGGAGATAAAAAAATTATATTTTCGACGCCATCTTGTTTCTCTGCTCCCACGCGCCACCGACCTTGAACGGCGCAAAATGCCACGTTCATCCTACTTTTCCAGAGTCGCAGGGATGCAGTTGAAAGCACGCGTCCTGCACCGTTTACGCTTGTGGGGCATTGATGACGGGAGCGAAAAATAATACCATACCCCCGGAGTTTAATGCCAAACTCGCCGTCACCTTGAGGATAAAAAAAATCATATTTTCAAGCGCCACTTACTCTCTGCCATGCCACCACTGTGGATGGCAAACGCCAATGCGTTCATCTCACTTTCTGAGCTTCCATAGATGAGAAGGAGAAAAGAATGCGTCCTGCACTGCTTGCCACGGGCTAGGTACTGACAAAGATGACGGGGAGGAAAATAATACCATACCCTGAGCCAATACCTAACCCTTGTTAAGCCACTGAGATAAAAATATGGTTTTCGGATGCCACTTACTTCGCTCACGCCACTTAACTAGATGGCAAAACGTTACTGCCCCATCCTAATCTTTTTCAGAGCTCTATAGGATGAGAAGGGAGAAAAGCACTGCGTCTCGCACTGCTTTACACAAGCTAGCATTGATGATGACTGGAGGCAAGGAAAAAATAATACCATACCCCTGGAGTTACCAACCGTTGTTAAGCCACTGGAGAGCAAAAAAATTATATCTTCGACGCCACTACTTTCGCTACGCTACTGACCAGGGGAGCGTATAAACGCGACGTCTAGCGTCACTTTTCAGAGTCACAGGGATGAGAAGGAGAAAAAGAACTGTCCTGCACTGCTGCTGCTTAGCATTGATGATGCCGAGGGGGGGGACGAAAACTAATACCAAAGCTCCAAAAGACTGACGCTTGTTAAGCCACCGGAGATAAAAAAAATGGTAGCTCGGGACGCCATCACTTTCGCTACGCCACTGACCAGGATGGGTAAAACATTAATGCGTTCATCTCTACTTTCAAAGTCACTGAATATAGCGGAGAAAATAACGTCCCAAGGCACCGTTTACACAAGCTTAGGCATTATGATGGGGAGTAAGAAAATACTGTCATACCCCTTGTTTCACTAACCCTTGTTAAGCCACTGAGATAAAAAAATTTATATTTTCGGGACGCCACTTACTTTGCCACGCCATCACTGGTGATGGCAAACGTTAATTATGCGTTCATCTCACTTTCAAAGTCACTTAGGATGAAGGAGAAAAGAATCATGTCCTAAGCAATTGCTTATAAAGCCAGGCATTGATGATGTGGGGGGAGGCGAAAATAATACCATATTCCCTGGAGCCACTAACCCTTGTTAAGCCACTGAGATGCAAAATTATATTTTCGAATGCCACTTACTTTCGCTACGTTTTCACTGACTATAGATGGTGCACCGTTAATGCGTTCATCTCATCTTCCTCAGAGTCGCATGATGAGAAGGAGTAAAAAAGCATCATGTCCTGGGCACTGCTTACACGTTGTGGGCATTGATGATGATTTGGGGAGGCGGGAAAAATGTAATACTCCATACTCCTGACAACCTTGTTGTCACTGAGATAAAAAAAATTATATTTTCGACGCCACTTTTACTTTCGCTACGCCACTTCAATTCAGATGGCAAACGTTATCAAAAGTCGACCTCACCTTTCGAAAGTCGCATAGGATGAGAAGGAAAAGCATCACTGCGTCCCTGGGCACTGCTTACACAAGTTAGGCATTGTGATGATGACGTGGAGGTTATGTACAATTACCATACCCTACGGAGCCACTAACTCTTTGTTAAGCCACCGGAGATTAAAAAATTATATTTTCGGACGCTACACTACCTTGGCTACCACCGACCAGGATGGCAAAACGTTAATGCGTCATCCTAATTTTCAGAGTCGGCGAGATGAA
Organism: Araneus ventricosus; assembly: GCA_013235015.1. NCBI lineage: Eukaryota > Metazoa > Arthropoda > Arachnida > Araneae > Araneidae > Araneus > Araneus ventricosus. Next base: position 4,976 of record BGPR01041632.1, on the reverse strand, counting down.
GTGGAGAAAGCATCCTGAGTTGTCGCCTGGGCAATTGATGATGTCGAGGGGACACGGCGTCCAATACCAAAGTCCCGCGCCACTGACGCTTGCTGGCTTCAATTGAGATAAAAAAAATTGTAGCTCTTTTCGGGACGCCACTTACTTTCGCTACGCCACTGGCCAGGATGGTAAAACGTTAATGCGTTCATCTCACTTTCTCAAAGTCACATAGGATGAGAAGGAGAAAAAACATCATGTCCTGGGCACTGTTTACACAAGCTAGGGTATTGATGATGTCGAGGGGTGGGCGAAAAAATTATATCATTACCCGTGCGCCACTTACCCTTTGTACGCCACTGTTGAGTCTGTCGTTCTGTCTTTTGTCACGATAACTCAAATATACAACAAGCTGGAAGGATGTAATTTGGTATTCGGTCTTCCTATCAAAATTGTTCTTTTCTACCAAATTTTGGGCCTATTCGGTTAATGGAATAAGGTCAAAAGGTGCAGTCTTGATTCTCCTCAATGTACTTCGAAGCTAAACACCAGACGCGCTGTATTGTGTAATCAGCGCCGGCTTATCAAATACGCAAAGTAGTCAACTGTCTTAGATCCCCTCGATTTTTTTTGTCATCATTGTCAAGGTAATTGAATCTCGTTTTGTCATTTGATTTACAAGAGCCTTATACTCGAACTTATTCAAATAAAAATAGGGCATCTTTTAAATTTCATCAGAACATTTATCTTTTTCCCATATTTCCCAATTTGGTTGCACGTCAGTATGGCCCATTTTTTTCAGTTGGCTGGCTCACTCACAAATCAACAGCCCTGACAAACTTTGCATTAAAGTATCTAGATTGTGTGTTAACGAAATTTATTAACCAGCTTGTTTAAAATAATTTTAAATTTAAATTATTTTTTTACACACAAGATACTGAAACTAACTTACGTGAACGTGATCCGCTATTAAATATTTTGTTATTATTTCAGTTTGTCACAATATTTATTACTTAAAAACTGCTTATATTGGGGTTAAATAAATGTCAGTTAGAAATATCTGGGAAGTGGGTCCCCGAAATTTGAATTGGCCCCAGCAGAACTTAATCCGGGCCCGTGTGCAATGGCGTAGCTATAAGGGAGTGTGTGAGGGGCGGTCCCCCCCGGCGGCAAAATCAGACATGTAGGAAAACAGTTTTCACTAATTCAATTATTGTGTAGATAAAAAAATAACTATTGTGATTAATTCATACTTTTCAATTTTTTCTGTCAATTGCCAATATGTGAAAGAAAGACTGGTGGTGAACGCGTGATTTCGCAACCTCTCTGCGGGCCTCAAACGGCAAATTGCGTTATTACCCAGATAGCAATTTTAGTTTGCAGCAAACTTGCACTGCAAATCTGCAAGCTTGCAGCAAGTTTGACACGACAAGAGTGCAAGCTTGCAACAAGCTTGAAGCAAGTTAACGCAAGCTTCGAAGTCACCATGGGACGAACTTGCAGCAAACTTGCCGCATCAAACTCATTGCAAATTATAGCAAAAACAGAGTACGAACACAACCCGGGATAGAACTCGCGATCTACCGGTTCCGAAGCAGACCATTCGACCAGTTAAACTCTGAGAGGAGAAGATAGATTTCGCTATTACATCGTTCGATTCGATTCGTATACGATTTATTTTAAACTGTTTTCTTAATTTCATTAATTTTTTTAAATTTTGAGTTGAAAATATGATTTGAGGTCAAAGAGAGAGCTATTTTCGCTAATAACTACTTTTTGCTAGTAGAATAAATTATGAAATTAGAGTTCAAAAGTAATTACTTTAAAATGGGACAAAATGTATAAGTTATTATTTTTCAACAAACATTGACTGTTTGTCGGTTTAATTTTATTTATAAACGTTAAAATTTCAACATTAATTAAAAGGCTATATAGTTTTCTTTAAAGTGCGAGTGTTATATTTAGTGAAAAGATGTAAAATGTTTCAAAATTTTTTTATAAAAAAATTAGTTTCTTTACAAATTATCATTGATTTATTGAATTAATAAAAAGAAGGACGGTCTAGGAGATGCTATTAAAAATCGTATGTTTTTTTTAAACAGAGACAAAGATAATTATCTCTTTCTGCTATCTTTGCATCAAGCTTGTTTTGCAAACTTGCAGCAAATTTGCATTGCAAGGAGGTGGCGCTAGTTGTCACGGCGAACTTGCTACAAGTTCGCTTCAAGCTTGACGCGTCAAATTTGCGATGACAAGGTAATATCAAGTCAAAATCAAACTTGCTGCAAACTTACGTGCTATGTGGGTAAGTAAAAATGTTTTCCTGGAAAATATATATTGTTTTATTTTGAAGTTTATTTAACTTGTAAAGAAAGGGCGGCATGTTGTAAGTTCGCCCCTGGCGGCAAAAGTTGCAGCTACACCACTGCATGTGTGTAAAGCCGACCATTCACTTGAAGTATAGCCACACCATGTGTCCCAAGCCCAGTTTTTTTCACCCATTTTAATCGAAAAATACAGACACGCCATTCACTTGTATTCAAAAGGACGCTAACTCTGAGTAGGGGGAGGGATCTTCTTCCCCTCTCTACAGCTGCTTGTCAATCGCTCCTCGATTTTCCCCAGTCAGCAGATTTTAATTTATGCTACCCCTGTCAATCTACGCAAGGGTATTGTTCTTTCACTGCCTCTTCAGGGTCTTCTAGCGAGACTCTAATCAAAGGTTACCCGATTCCAGCCCCAGACGGAAATTCCAACCACCACAACTATCATTGGTCGAGGATTTTATGGCTTTTTTCCTTCTCTCGTTCCAAATATCCATGACCTGTGGCGGAATGGTCATTAAGTGCAAAGAAAGGGGAAGTTCAGCGGAGTGCTCTCCCTCAACTTTCTGCATACTTCCCCCCCAAAGCTAGTTAAAGTTTTCCTTCCCAGTGTGGGTTAAAAAAAAAATTCGTGGAAACCACCCAGAACTAATGACTATCAGAAGGGTTTAAAATATAGTGATTGAAAAATATCTAGGCAAAGAAATGGGAATTCAAAAAAAGAGATGCAACGATTTTCCTCTTACCGGCTCAAGGACAACCGACGTAATTCCTCGTTACCCAATGAAATTCTGTCTCCGTTCTTCCAGTACGGCATGGACATGACGGACTTCTCTGCAAAGTAAATTATACCGAGGATGTCAACCTTTGGATTGATTTGGCCCAAAAATTTTATACGACTCATATCATTTAAGGATTACAAAACTAAAATTCAAAATTTTATTCACTAGCTATTCACGTTTTTATTATGTGAAATTGCACGACCAAGTGATTGACAGACAGGCAGACTTCCCAAGCGATTTGATTTGTCCAAAATTTGATAGAACCTACAAATGCGTAAAGAACACATACCAAATCATCCTCGTAGCTTATAGTTTTCGAGTTATCGTTCACAATAAGATGACAGACATACCCAAAATATTTTCGGTTCAGGAGGTCAAAACGTGAGATCTTCAAAATCTCGAGTTCAAATCTTTGACGATTTACAATACTTTCTTTGTATACTGTACAATGAAGAAAGTAAAGAGAGATCGTCAAAATCTCGAGTTCAATTTTACTGATTACCTATACTCTCTTTGTTTACTGCATACGAAAGTAAAAGAGAGATTCCGTCGTAAAATCTCTGATTCGAATTCTTGATTACAATGATTTCTTTTGTATACTTCACAATGAGAAAGTAAAGAGAGATTCGTCGTAAAACGAGTCTGAATTTTTGACGATTACCATTTCTCTTGTATACTTCGGCACAGAGAAAGTGTAAGAGTATCTGCCGCAACTGAGTCTCGAATTCTTGATTGATTGCTCATGGTTTTCTCTTTGTATACTTCATGTACGAGAAAAGTGGTGTGAGAGATCTTAAGCCAAAACTCGAGTCTGAATTTTTTTGATTTTGATTACTGGTATTCTTTGTGCTACCTTCGTATACGAGAAAGTAAAGAGATTCGTCAAAAAATTCCTCGAGTTCGAATTTTTTTGATTTGATTACCATACCTTTCTTGTTTACTTCTGTATTTGAGAAAGTAAAGAGATCTTCGCCAAATCTCGAGTTCCGAATTATTTGACGATTTATAACATTTCTCTTGTATACTTCTGCATGTTTACAGTTAAAAGTAGAGAGATCTGTCAAATCTCGAGTCGAATTTTTGGAAGATTACCATATTTTGCATACTCTGCATACGAGAAAGTAAAGAGATTCTATCAAAACTTGTTAATTTTGATGATTACCATACTTTCTTTGTTTACTTGTATGTTTATATAGAAAGTAAAAAGAGAGATTCGTCAAAAATCTCGAGTTCGAATTTTTTGACGATTACCATACTTTCTCTTGTTTACTCTGCATGCAGAGAAAAAGTGTAAAGAGATTCCGTCAAACTGACTAGCACTTTAGATGATTTGTTTCTCTTTGCATACTCGTAAGGCTGAGAAAGTAAAGAGAGATTCGTCAAAACTGAGTTCGAATTCTTTTGATTGATTACCATATTTTCTTTTGTATACTTTCCTGCATACGAGAAAGTAAAGAGAGATTCACAAAAAATCTCTGAGTCTGAATTCTTGACGATTACCATACTTTCTCTCATTTACTCGTACAATGAGAAAGTAAAGAGATTCCGGGCTCAAATCTCTTGAGTTCGAATTATTTGACGATTACGCAATGTTTTCTCTTGTGTATACTTCGTATACGAGAAAGTGGGGTGAGAGATTCAAGCTCAAAACTGTCTGAATTTTTGATGATTTACAATACTTTCTTGTATACTTCGTATACGAAAGTGTAAAAAAGTTAAGGTATATGTAGAGCGTACACTTGCACAGTTTTATCAGTAGTTCTTTTATTTGGCTACCATGGGATCTACATCCTTTCATCTGCTGTAAAAGGTACGAGAATAGGAATAAAATTCTTAAATTAGTGCTTCGACTGATTTTATTGCGCTTATATACGTAACGAACCAAGCACTC
>BGPR01041631.1:0-13555 GCA_013235015.1 Araneus ventricosus | reverse complement strand
AGAGAAAACCCGAAATCTCATAAATTAAATTTTAAAAATATATAGGGAAGAGTGGGGAAAAAACAGGTACTTTGATTATGACGTTATTAATTCTCCTTTTCAGTGGACAAATTCTGAAATATATTCCACTAGTGAAGAAAAAAGAATTGTCGTAGTTGCCTGTGGTTGTTGTTGAATTCACTTCTTCTGTGAAGGTTTATTTGTTTTATGACGTCAACTCTCCAATGTTCATTTCATCTTAAACTATACTTATTTATTAATAATTACAAATATAAAAACTATACTTAGTACGCTTATTATATGTTCCTATCAAACATTAAAGATTTAGTAAAACAAGTGCGTGGTTCTATTTCGTTTTTTATGACCTCTGCACTCGGGGTAAAAGCGGACACTTCTAGCTGGGTAAAACCGGGTACTAGGGGAAAACTACGGAGAAAACTACTACTAGGATTTTCTTATGTTGAGAGATAGCGGTTTGTGAGGGCTATTCCTAGTTGACCTTTGTGTCAAATGATCTGATGGAAAGTTTTTTCAATTTATTCCAATATTTTCTTTTTTTGTGATAATTTCAAATAATGCAAATAAGTATTTTAGTCAAAATTTTAAAACGAATTAAAATTTATTTATTCCATTATTTCGTCGCTTGCAAGTAAACGATTTTTATTCATTTCCTCTTATATCGAACTTAAAATGCATGAAATATTAAAAATATTTTGCTCGAAGTCTTTGAAATCGTTTGGTTTTATATAATTCATCGTCATTTCGACTTTCGACTTAGTTCGTCTTTTAGTTTGCTTGAATTTTAAAGAAAGAATTACGTAGAATACATTTTTCTACTTTTGCTTTTGGATTGGATTATTTTTCTTCTTGGGCTTTTGGATTTGGGTCATTAAAGTAGTAGGAGAACCCAGTAGGACTTGTACGTTTTCTTTCTTTTTGTTCTGTACAAAATTTATTAGATTCTTGCATTTCATTTTGTCGCTATTCTGTTCTATTGTATTTTCCAAACCAGTAGTGTTTCTTTGAGCTAGTGACTAGGTTCCCTATTTCATTTCTACAACTTTTATCACTAATTTAGATACGAATTTCGGAAATATTTTTAAACTGATTGTCTTTATTCTTAAATTGTCAAATATTGAAACTATTGATAAATCTTAAAAAAACTGTCTTTATTCTAAAATTGTCAACTATTGTAATTATTGTAATTTTTAAAAAAAATCGTCTTTTTACTAAAATTGTCAACTATTACAAATATTGCTAAATATTAAAAAATGTTTTATTCTTAAATTGTCAAATAAAATTTTAAAAAATTATGCTACTTTTCCACTAAAAATCTATTTTTTCCCATACAGTTAACATGTGTACCCGATTTTATGCACTATGGGGTAAAACCGGGAAGTTTGACTTTTTCTATAGAAAAAACATTAGCAAAAAAGTGGTAAAACTATGACTTTTCATGAATATAGTACTCTGATAAATAATGAATATTTTAGTAAAAATGGACAAACTCTATGTCGAATAGTTTAGCTCCTACAGGCCTCCGAGTTTTAGATACCGGTTTTACCCTACTTACCCCTAGAATAGAAGTCTATATAAGTCAGATTTTTTTTTCTGAGCCAACGGATTTGTGGTTATACAATAAGGAATTGAAAAAAACGAATATATACTAGGAAATTACACTAGGGAAAAAATTATCCTATATTTATAACTCAATATTTGACAATTGTTCCTATCGATAACGTTTCAGTTCCTTCAAAATCCCATTATTCCTTTCCCTTGGCTCTGAAATGAAATTCCATTTAGCCCTTCATCTGATCTCAATAAATTAAAACTCTTTTGCTGTATACAGTCTCCCAATGGTCTTTCCGACGCCTCTTTCAAATATGGAACCTTCCTACAAATTTAAAGATTAAAATTCTTTTCAATCGAAACGCGTTATTACCCATAACTGAATCTAAAATTTCCGCCAAGTCGCCTTACTCTGAATTTCGAATTCTGCCAAAATTTTCTCCTCTAAAATACTAAAGACGTCTGCTAATTGCTTACGGAGACCCGATTCGGCACTTTGGGATGCGGTGCGCCGTCTCTTGTGTCTTGTAGCACAGAGGCAAACACTAGATCCAAAAACAAAAGTTACAACCGAGCACCGGTCGAGATCTCGTTTGCGGGAAGTTTGATTCCCCGCAGGAACAAACTTTTCCCAAAGCACTCGGAGGCCTTTATTTAGAGTATGTCTAATTAATAATGCGACTCGATGGGACTCGTAGGTACTTATTAATAAATGCGAAATGCTAAACTAGAATTAAGGTCAGCCATTTTGAGTCACATTCATGATGTAATTTCTTTGCAAGTGTGAAAAGCATATTATTTTAAAGAGGTCGAATTAATTAAAAAATTGCCAGAATGAGCTAAGTTAGATTTTCTTTAACAATATAATCATTCTAATATGGCCTTAGGTCAGATGTGTCTTTGAATTACGAAAAATATTAATGATTATACGGAAGAAATTCGTGTTAACTGAAATTTTTTGCGTTAAGCAAAACAATTTCGAATAACTAGAACAAAACTCACACTGCTTTCTCTTCTAATCGAATACTGAGATGCGACATCCAGCTGGAAAGTTAAAAATTGTAAATGAAACAGAAGAAAAATGAAAAGCCAATTCTCTCCAAGATTGTCGTAATAATACATAGAATATGTAATATGTATGTAGAATATGTATGCTTGAAACATAGAAAATATAGAATAGAGTGCTTAATTATTTTTACGTTTATACCATATTGGCAATAGATGTTATGAACTTTTAATCCTTAGTTCCAAGTATCACTAAAAAAAAGTTCCATAAAATGTTCCATAGTTTATTCAGTAAAATCAGAATTTCAGTTGTCGTGATATAAAATTTGTTCACAATTTGCTAGTAATTATGTAAAGGATTGTTGTAAGCAAACAAGCACGTCTTCAACAAAAGATGAATATAAATTGCTGAAAACGCCATATAATACTGACTGACTCTGATGCTGAATAGTATTCGACATCAGATTAAAGAAAACAAATGTCACATTTTGTATTTCAAAAATGAGATTGTAATTTACATTACGGGAAACTAGGGATACTTACCCTGCTTTTATTTTTTCTTATATTTCTTGAATATTTGAATTTTTGTATCATAAAAGGATTTGGTTTTAAGAATGAAATACATACTTATGCTAAATTGATATCTCATGTAATCATAAAATAAATTTATTTCATGAAATCGCCTAGGGTCAAGCATTATAACCTTAAAGATACTTGACCCCAAGCCAGAGATACTTCACCCTAAGGCTAGGCATACTTGACCCTACATGCAAAACGAACTTAAATTCTTTTGATTTTTTCTATGAACACGAAATTCAGATATTAGGTTATAACTACTCAATTCAAAACTTCTGTATTATGAAATAATATTAATGAAACTAATATAAAAACTACTTAATATGTTTACTATAAAACGCAGTTGTTATTAATATAATCTACTTAATGGATTAAATTCGTTAAGTCATTACATTAAAACTAGAAATTAAAATAAATTATTTCAACATTTATTAAACAATTATAATATTGATTTAATTAAATGAAAAAAATTACAGCAATGGAACTGGAATCCTAGCAAAGTCATTAGCGCGTTAAAGAATTGTCGGTTTTAAAAATAAAAAAATATATAAAAAAAAAACTGAATACCACCAAAACGCAAAAAATAAAAAAAAAATGTTGTACAAAACAAGAAATTGAGAAGCTTGATAGACTTATTCGTTTCTTCTGATATTTAGAGAAAAAGAAAAACAAAAGAATAAAAACAGGTTTAGGAGAAAATTCAAATATCAAGAAAGAAAGACAAACTCAACAGAAATGGCGAAACGCTAAATAAAACCGAACGATGACAAAAAGTTCGAACAAAAGTTTATTATTAAAATAAATTCTACAGGAATTGTATTATACAGGAAAGTTAAATTTAAACTAATATTTTATCAGCTTATTTTGCTACTGTATATTTAGAGAGTGTCTTTAGAATAATAGATTTTGTGAAAAACAGAAACATAAAAGAAACGAAAGCTTCTTATTTACTGCTTAACTCATTTGCGTTCTGAATCATTAAATATTGTTTTAAGTTGCTTTCAATTTTAAATTTGTATGCAGAAATAATGCGAAATCTGTTTTATTCTAGAATCTTCTTGTGGTCATTTCACTCATGTTACTAATTATACTTATGGTAATTGCGTAATGTTATATAATGTTTTATATTACACAATATTATATAATTACACAAAAAATTATATATTACACAATATAATATTAATAATATTTACTTACTATATTTATAGTAATTGTGGATAGAAATGTCGCTATCAGTTTTACCTGTATTTAAAATCAACATATCCTGTTATCCTTCGTAAATAAAATAAACCGCTCGTAAAATGCGTTGCAGATGTATATAGAACTCGAAGTTTAATTAACCCTCCGGGACTCTTTTACTACGGAGTCGAACGTCTTTCCATTGAAGGGAGGATTTAAGGATGAAGTGTGTGTCTAAGGCGTATGCTCTAGAAATGAGTTCTTAGCTTGTGCCGGAATATTAGATCAAGAGTATCACAAAAAATCTGCCTTCGTTTCAAAATGCTTAAAAGGCAAGAAAAAATTGCCATCAAAAGACGGGCTAAAATTATTGCCGATCTGATTCGGTCAAAAGAAAAATAAATGGCACCCTCCGAGAAAGGCCTCCATCTACTTTTTCGTCTTTCCATTGACTTCAGAGAAAGCATCTTCCTCACGATTCCGATTAAGATTTTCCAAGTACATCGATAAAGACGCTTTCGTCTTCGACGCAGATATGAATCTCTTTCATGAAAGATTGATGGATTGATGCACCACCTTGCCGCTTTAAAATTAAATTATTGGCTCCTGAAGTACTGGAGGAAACTTTAACAGAAGGAGTTAACACTTTACTAAATTAAATTGACTTTTAAAATTTTAAATGAGTATATTTGAATGAAGTGTTTAATTTGGTATCTTTATTCATAGGAAAATAACTTTCCTTTCATCAAGTGGATTTTCTAGTCAACTATGTCTTAAGTCAATCTCTCTCTAGGGAAAGTCTGTTCCACTATAACTTTCATTATCATGGACTCTATTACTTATTTATTATATGGACTTATTTATAGTTAAAAATATTGAAATTCAGACTCTAAAATTATCATATGATTACTAGATTTCCGTTTGGTTTTCTGGTCATATATCAAGACAAATAATCATCTAAAGAAATCTTTAAAAATTACATCAAGAACTCTTGAATTCAACTTATTTTTTTCAATCTTTTTAAAGTATCGTATTGGCGATTCTTTTCATATTTACGATATTAGGTTTCATTTTTACGTTTTTAAAAGGGATTTTTCCTGTGGTGGCTAGGGAAATAAATACCTGAAAAACTTCATGAATCTCTCGCATTTTTATTTCACTCTATAATTAGTAAACATAACCGGCTGTAATGCCACCCTCATACTTTCTCCTATGCATATAAAATGTAATGTGTTTTGTGTTGAGCTTCTTATTACAGTGAAGCAAATAGAATATGAATTAGGTTCTCTTCTTATTCTTCTACCAGATTTTCATATGCCGTAAAGCATCGTTTATATATTTCTCGTTTATAAGTCGTTTCATCACAGTCCCGATTCATTCGTATTCATTGCAATTAATACTTTTAAATGAATCTGCATGAGAGAGTAACATTAAATTTGCAATATTCTGAGCTGTTTAGTAAAATTAGATCACACATCTTTTCATTTATATGTCATATTACGTCCGACTATAATGAAAGACATTTAAACGGTGCTTTAATGTATTTTACAATTTTGATGCTGAGACTGCATACAGAATTAAATTCTTTCAGCTTGTTCTGCTTTTGATTTATCGTATTTACAGACACAAGGACGGACAATCAAAGATACAATATGCCATGCGATGGATTTATTCCAAAATTAGGCGCACATTTCAATTTTTATTGTGCATATTTTTTACATTTCATGCGTTTTACTTTTGTATTGTTTTGTCTAAATTCTCTTGTTATTTAAACCGGTTGGGTTGATGACCCTTTGGAAAAAATAGTCTGTCTTAATGGAAACTTATATTAGAGACAGATTTTAAAATTCTTAGGAAATTGTTTTTTTTCCCCTGAATGATTCTGTTCGTAGGAAAATGTTACCAGTTACCTAAACAGACTCCGTTCTAAAATTTTTTTTCTCTAATCAAACAAATTTAAAAGTATCAACAAATTCAAATCAGTAAAAATATTCCTCAGGTACAAATCTTTTAAATGAAACCGATGTAAGAATATCTCCTGCTGGATTTTTTTTTCCTACGTTGTGTCAATATTTCAATGTTTTAAGAAAAGTGGGCAGAGTTTGTTAAATGATGGAGTCATATATTTTAAAGAAGGAAATTCTTTCTCTTAATAAAAAAACTATAATGCAGGTCATGGAGTAGCCATCTGATCAGAATATCGTATTGTGAATGTTAAAGACAATGTTAAGTGAATATGTTTTTGAAAAATTGTGCTTGATTGAGAATTAATTGTACGCTTAAAAACTTTTAAGACAGTTGAACTTTTCCAATATCCTACAGGAGAGTGCTTGCGTTGATTTGTGCTACGTTTGTTACTTATTTCCCCCTGATTTTCAATAAATTAAAACGCATGCACTTATTTAAATGTTTACTTACTACGCAGTTATTTAAATTTCCCTAACTAAACAAAAATCTTAATTCCATAAACAATAACTAAACCTGATAATACAAAAGAATAACCAATTCTACTAATAAAAATACATCTGATCTATAATATGCTATTACCTTTCATATTCATAGAAAAAAATTGAATCCATTAATATATTACAAATAGATTCACATGAAATTGGAGCTCTGCATTATTCGTCGGAATCTTGAAGATGGTAAAGTTTCTTTAATTTCCACAACACAAGAACTCGTTACAGTGGATTGATAATATTTTTTTCGGTTTGTTGCCCGATCTTCTCATAATGAGTACCCGTCACGCGTTATGACCTCGAAATCTCAAAATCTGTCGTTGGATCTGAAAGATACCCAAATGGCTGAGGCGTCAGAGAATGAGATGACAAACACATCTAACGACTCTGAAATACTATGAGATTCTTCTCCAGAAATTCACCATGAAGATTTTAATAAGATCTAGAAATATAAACAATTACTAATCTACTAGCCCGGATCTATCTGTCTCTCACTGATCCGGCAACGCTCTGACGTCACCAACAATGAAATTCGCGCCATAGCACTCCGAGACATTAAATAGCATTATTTCATTGTTAGAGCACATGACGGGTGATTTTCTAGTTAATTATAACAAGAAATATGAAAGTAAACATATATCTGTACTGAAACATGCATAATTTAAGTACATACTATATTACTTACTGCATAATAGAAAGTAGTAAATCACGTCAGTGGTATATCAAGCACGTGACACCACAAATAATCTGATAATTTATTGCAATCGTGATGGTATGATTTGATAATATTTTTGGCAACGTTTGACAAACAGAGAAGTGCTTTGTAAGAAGTATAAATAATATGTAAATAAGAAAAGATATTTCCTGTCATAAAACACATGATCATTTTATTTGTTTTCACTCATTGTTAAACATTTCCCTCGAATATATATTTATTTAAACACGTAAAATCTGACGGGAAATCTCTCGAATGAAGAGGCAATTTGTACCCGACATACCATGACGGATGATTTTCTAGTTAATTATAACAAGAAATATGAAAGTAAACATATATCTGTACTGAGACATGCATAATTTATGTACATACTATATTACTTACTGCATAAACATAGAGAGGTAAAACAATGGTATACATAAATGTGTAATATAAATAATTAAAATGATTTTTCCGATGGAAATTTTAAATCATATTGTTCTAGCTTGAATTGCGCTGGAAACGTATCATGGATGTAACTTTGTTTATAATATTGTGCATACGCAAGCGTTTAACTAAAATATCCTCATTAGTGAATGAAACTAAAATCAAATGGTGAATATGTATCCTTAAAAATGTAAATTCATTTATCTGAACATTTCTAGATAATACAACGACACCTACGGCTGCCTAATTACATGCTGTTTTCACGCTGCAAAATAAGAATGGCTCTTAGCAATCGTCGTAAAGTCTGAAAAGAATCAGCTTTATTGATCGTTTTCCACAAATCAACCTTCTTCTTGAAGAAAGCGAATAAGACCTTCTCGGTGTTTAAGACCACGCAAACCGCGCTTGGCGGGAGCATAAAATCTATGAGCCATGTTTACGTGCCGCTAGCTCATCTCAAACTGAACAGCTGGCGTCTGCAGTAGTTGAGATTATGGTTACAGACATGCGCAGTCGCCCACCACTCATCCCTACCTCCTACCACTTATCTGTCTGTTTAGTGGCTCGATCGAAGGTTGAAAAGAAAAACGGCTCTCGTAAATGTTACGGACCCTAGAAATCATCTTTTTCTAGAATTCACAATGAGGTGGCGCCACCATTATACAGCTAAAATTAAATTAAATTATTTGATTAATAAGTAATTAAGATATGAATATACTAAAATACCGAATGGTCATCAAGAGCACATAAGTGTGGAAAATTTTAAAATACCGCATCAGGAATCTAGCGAAAATTCCACAAATTTTACTGAGTTATCGTCTTACAGAAACCTTCAAAACACATATAAAAATATAAATATTTAGTCAGAAAAATAAGTTTTACTATGATAGAAGATAGTTACCTCCTGATATCATGAAAGTTTTATCTATTTGCTTATATATTATTGATTTATTATATTTTTCCGATGTGTTTGTGTCACATCCTGTGAAACGTATTCCTTGTCCCGTCGAAGTTCCTTCCTTGCAAAGGATTTAAAAGAAAACAAAAAAGTACAGTATTGTTTTAAGATAAGAAATTTCTGATGTATTTTGCCTAAATCAAAAGAGAAAGAAAAAAATAAGAAGCAAACAAACAATCCATTAAAAATTCGTCTTCCAATTCAAACAATGCTTATTGTGTGTATTTATTTCTTGGATTCTATATTTGATATTAAATCAGTGTCTTTACAAATTTAAAAACACTTGGTACAATTTGAGACAAAAGAATTGCTTGGTGCATTATATTTCAGAAAAGTCGATAGATACTAATTTTATTTTAAAGAAATTGATAATAATATTATCTAAAACTTAACACTCCTGTAATTACAACTTTTTAATTCCGCAGACAATCTTCATTTCCAGGTTTTTAAATTAGTACTGTTTCCCACCCATATTACTTATGTATACAGATGCAGATTTTAAAGACTTCTAAGGAGGATTTACAATAACAAAACTATCTCAATTTTCTTTAATCCAAATTCAAAACAGCTGCTATCAATTGAGATAAAGAGCAATTAATATACGAATAATCATTGCATCATCTTGTAGCGGGAAAATCTTTTGAGAATATTTTTGCCAGTTGAAATAGAATCGTTACTGTAACGATTTCTTCTTTCCATCAAAACCACTGCCATCTTCCGATCATGAAATCACCAGATCCTTTTAGTACATGAAACTGATCTAATAGGTTCGCAGTTAGCTGGAGAACTTTCTTAGGAAAATTGATATTATGCTTTCGAAAGAAAGTAATCTTCATCATTATCGCTAATGATTACCACGTTAGTGGATTTAGGAGAGGAGGAAAAGATCATTTTGTTTACTTTTGCATGGATACAAGATGAAGTTTTATCTGCATTACTGTTAATGCGTGAACATACTTTATATTCGGTGATTTAGAATGAGATTTAGAGGCTATTTAATGATATCGAAATACGATTTGAGGATTATTTATTTCTCAATTACAAATGTAAAAAGTTTTGATTATTTCTCTACCACGCGAACTTAAGTAGTTCCTTAAAGTTCATATAGAAATGAGTAAGTAGGCATAAATCTTTAAAATTATAAAGCAGATAGAAAATATCCAGGCTTCTATTAACTTTATAAGACTTAATCGGAGCCAACAATTTTATTTAATAAACATTTCGATTATGTTAATTCAAGCTCGTGAGAAACTGGTTTAAGTCAGGAAATCTTGTTAACCCTTCTTCGAAATACCAATTTTTAAAAACACGATATCAGTGTTTAATGTATACCTCGACATTCTTTGGCCTCAAACATTGATTTTGGTCTTTGATTCAGGTTGTCAAGCAGTTTCTTCGCTACCTCCTGGTTGATACTGCGCCATTCATCTTTGATTCTCTCAAAAAAATATTTTTATTACTTCTCTATTCAAAAGCTATTCCTGATACAAAACTGATCATAAATTTTAGAAGGGATTAAGGTTTGGGCTTTGTGGTAGCCACTCCAGTATCTTAATCTTGTTTTTTGAGAAATTATCTTTGGCAATCTTTGACGTGTGTTTTTGCTCATTATTTCGTTGAAAAATATACCATCGGCCCTCATCGTTACTTCGGAGATGCTATGTCCCATCTCTCGTGCGCCGACTATAACGCCACGTCCAAAGTCACTTAAATCTTGAAAACATGCCATTGCAGAAGCAGGAACCATCTAATACATTTGTCAAACATTTGTTGTCTTATATAGGCGTTGCCGACCGCATCGGGTTATGCTGATGGGTTGCATATCTCCGTTATTTGCATTCACACGCCTGTACCAGTTTTTCTGGCTCTTCAGTGTATCTCACCCACTAAAAATAATTGTAAAGGTCAAAATATGCTTCTTACCTTAAATAAAAATGTTTTCATAAACTTAATAATCACTCTTCTCTATCTGCAATTTCTGTATCTGAAAGATATGTTGTTTTAGTATTTCAGGAAGAAATTTTGAAATTTTTACTTCACAGTGAAGTTGTATCCAGAAAAGGATTAATTCTATTCATGAAAATTCCATTGTAACATTATCTTTTAAACAGTTTACGTAAAGAAAGCAAAATTCCTCGAGAACTTGATAAAAATAATGTTATGAGTTTCTGGCTTCACCATTTCTCTTCTGTCAAATATTCTTAAAACAAAATTTTGAATATGTTCGTACATAGAGAGTTACTTTAAAACAAATAACAGACAATGTTCAAATGGAAAACGTCTAATAAACTCCTGATAATTTCTTTTTTTTAAATTTTAATAAATAAAAAGGCTGATATTGGTATAACATATGATATAAATTTCAATACACGAATTCATTTCTTTGCTTTAACATGTTTTCAGAATATGTGAATAAATATTCATGTTCAGAAACCATAAATTGTCTGAAATAATGCAATATTGTTTCCTGAATGTTTCGGTGAATAACGCTTGCTTAGGTAGCGCGCAGTTCGATTATGGTTTTTGGTATATCACGGCTGTGAAAAATTATTTATCAAATTTAAGGAAAATATACTGTTAACGCCTAAGAAGCCTTTCCCATACATCAAAAAGTTTTTTAATAAATGCTTCTATAGTTACATTCTTAAAAAGTTTATCACGATCTGGTTGAAAAGTTATCGGAAGAGTTGATGAATTAATGAAATAAATAACTTTCCATCAACGATAAATATTCCCATTGATAGAATGCACAATCTGTCATTCTTTATTTTTTTAGGAAAGCTAGTCCAATCATATATAGGGAACTGGATTGTTTTCTGATCTTTCCCTTTCTCTCTTCCTTCTTATTTTTTCTTTTATCTTATTCTTTTTATCCTGAATAGGAATGCAGTGGCTGCAATGGAATGTTATCTACAGTGGACGCCACTTAATTCTATCGCGGTTAATGTTATCATTCGTTTTATATTTATCAAAACCCTTTGCCCTGGCACCGTTGCGTTAAAATGCTCACAAAAAGATTATTCTAGAGTGATCACTACGTCGTTTAATGCTATCAGTTTTGAAGTAGAGAATTGAAATGAAATTGTCAAGCTGTTTGCAAGAAAGACCAAGCCATAAATTTTGATGATTCCGACGGGGACGAATGTGTTGAAGAAAAGCTTCGAACGAATGCAGAAATGAGGCAATCACTTTATATTTCATAACTCGTCGTGCAGCAACGTTCAAAAAATTTTATAAAATAATACGAGTACGAAAACTATATAGGTGTATATTTAAGGAATAATTCTCGACATGCATCAATAAATGATTTTTTAATTGGTGTTTTTGAAATAAATTATAGATAGGCCTCAGGTATGTTTTCTTTCCCTCGAAGTGATAAAAATATAGCTCATTTTACCAAATTCGGTTTTCCTTATCAATAGGTTATTGTTATCAAAATTCTTGAGTCCCGAAGTGATCTCATTTAGCAAAAGCTACTCTAGTTATGTTTTCTTCACCATATTCTCCTTTTTCATCATTTTGTCACAACTTATTTTGGTCAAATTCATTTTCATCTATTCCGATATCTGACCTCGCATTGCAGAGTCATGCATATTTGTATCATTTGTATGTAGTGCCAGATTTAACTTAGCAGTAATGTTTACAGTACGTTTATAAAAGAAAATTTTATAAATCATATGAATGTACATTAAGTTAAAGAAACAATAAGACTTATTTGGAAATATTTAAAATTCTTCAATCAATGCCTTGATCTCTGTGTACGATTAAAATTGGAAAGAATTCAATTATTGTGTACGTTTTAAAACGGATTATAAGTAAGGAAATATTAACGGTTAAATTTTTCTTTAACATACAAAAATAAATTTATTGCATAAACTTAACATAATATATGTAGGATATTATCCGTAAAGAATAATTTAATCACTGCATAAAGAAGGATGTAAGAGCTAGATCAATTTTTTTGGCGATGGATGGAGCCAGAGTTCTGCTCTGTAAGAACTACGAGCAGCTCCCTCTGTTTTTCAACAAAACCAGACTGCACGCTGAGAGCAGCGCATCGGACCGCAGATAGCTTCTATGCTTAAATCTCTCTCGTAATTTCCCATCATGTGAGTCAGATCAATTCGGCGCAGTTAAGCCACACGATTTCCAGGTTGAATCAATTTACTGTTTGTTCAAATCACTGTAGGGAAAGTCTAGTGCCGGAAAGGGAAACGAATCCTCTGTGGAATGCGTTTTAGAACTTGGGGAAATGAATTACACAAAAAGAAACTTTTATAACGAAGAATGGGTTTTATATGCAAACGTGGTGGATTGTATAAACACAGTTTCAAACTTCATAAAATAATAATTGTGATATATCTTATAACTAATTATATGCCAAATAACAGTAGAATGCAAGATAAGAATTGTCATTAACTCCCAAATATCAACTGCAGTATAATATAAAGTAAAATTAAGGTGTAAGGTACAGATATATATATACTTCTGAAGTACCAAGATTGTTATTTTTACCAGATGTGTTCGATCTTTTTCCTATGGTCTAGAATGCAAATAACCGAGATCTTGGTTTCTACGACCATTTTCTTGTCTCTTTAGTATTCTAAACATGAATAATTTTAATTAATACCATCAGGCATCCAAGTTAACTTAAGTGAAAATCAGTCT
>BGPR01041630.1:1003-13555 GCA_013235015.1 Araneus ventricosus | reverse complement strand
GGAAGTTTCATTTCGCTTTGTATTGTCGAAAACGAATTCCTCGCCAAGGAAGCGCGCTTAGTTTGTCAAAATGCGAGGTTGATTTTATACCGTTTCTCTGTTCTTGACTCGAAGATGCAGTCGGAATGATGTAAATACGTTAAAAACATGAAAATCTGCGAAGTTGACTTCAGATAGTTTAGCTTTGAGAAACAGAATAGCAATACGTAATCGAAACGAAGTACAATGAGCCGGTTCTATCTACGCCAAATGAAATAAAGTCCTTTCCCTCACCCCCAAAATGCAGTGGAATATCCCGTTTCCACAACGACAGCCACCGGCATGTATGATGTCTGGGGTTTTTCTCGTGGCGGTAGGACAGTAGGTCGAAAAGAAAACAGCAGTGGCGTGGCCAATGGGAATCGGAGGGGGCGGGACTTTTAAAGGGGATGAAAAATCAGACATGCAGGAAAGAAATTTTATAACTAAGAGCAACGACATTGGCTCATCATTCTGTACATGAAAAATAATTAATGTAATTAAGTCGTATTTTTCGCCTTTTGTCAGTAAAATGACGAGGTGTGAAAGAAAGACTGGTGGTGGACGCGTGGTTTCACAATTTGTCTGCAGACGAAAGTGAACTTGTGAAACGACAAATTATGTTACTAATAAAAAAAATTCTGAAATTTAATTTTTTTATTATTAGTCTGATTTTTATCTGCCATATGTAACTTGTAATGGAAGGGCGGAATGTTGCAAGTTCACTCCGGGCGGCAAAAGTTGCAGCTATGCCACTGTACGAAAGATCTCTGTCTCAAAAAATAATTTGTGCATTGCGCTCTGGAGATTCTTTTGTCTCTCCTGTAAAATATTAAAATCGTTTCTTACGATGGCTTTACCTGTGATGCACAGAATTACAGTTTTCGGTCGTGAATCCGACCTCCATAAAATAGTAAACGGTTCACGGTTGTATAATTGCGTTCATTGCGTACGAAATTTTTATCAGAATGAAGGACCAGATATTTCAAAATATTAAAATACTAGAAGTACGCGCACTGTGTTGCCGTGGAATGAGGGCTTCAACAAAATGAAAAAAAAAAACCCAAAAAAACGCCCACATTGGTATGAAAAAGTTCTGACAACAAAACAAAGGATACACATTATTGAATTTCCCGCTAATTTTTCTTCGCGATAATGACATTTCAACTGTAGAAAATGCAGAGTACGTTAATCCGAAACAATATTAAAAAATTGCAACGTGAAAATTATTATTATAAAGCAAATAAAATATGCGAGGCATAAACACGTTAAGACACTGCCGGAAATAATAATCGAAGTCATTCAATTAAAGATTATGACGTCACCTGCGGTCTACACCGTCAGCCAATCAAATTGTCAGCAATGTTCCGAAAAAGTGTCGCGGAAGGGAGCTCGATAGTTAAAAATATCTTTCAACTGACCCGGAAAAAATTAATTAAAAAAACAGGAAAAGATATTTTAACCGTTCTTGTTTTAAATACGACAGAACTGTTCCAGTTATAAGCTGAAAAAAATCGAAAATAATAAGATTATTTGAATGTTTGATGCAACAAATTTAAAAACAAAAATTAAACTTCGATGGCAAAACTGACTGTTTTTTAAAAATTTCTCAAAATTCAGTAAATTACGTTTGAAGCTCAAAACAAACTTCAGTAGAACGAAAATTGTTTGTTCTATCCGATGGTGCATTGATTGTTTTTCAACGATCATTAAGAAAGATACTACAGCCGTAAACGTGCCAAAAATGACCCAAAACAACACAAAACATTAAATAAAAAGTTTTCTAGATTGAATTTTAAAATTCCGGCTTCGAGGTGCATTGAGTCACCTTTACGACTACCTGTGTGTCGAATTTCATGGCTGTGAGTGCGATAGATTCGTCTGGACATTGCGCGCAAGCAAGCACGCACAGAAATATTGCCTTTTATAGGTATAGATGAACATTTTTAATTTTTTCCGAATGATACATGATTTTAATTAGTGACTAAATAGTTGAAGCAGCTAAAAGCAGTGTTTTCAGATGTGCACGAAATTCTGCGACAAATATAATAAGCTAATATTTTATTTTATACAACTTTTTCCACACCCCATAAACCATCATAATCTTTAACCGAAAGTGTTGATAATTTATTGGATCTAACGGCAAAAGCATTTTTGACTTACAGAGAATGCGAAAAACACACGCTCATGTAAAGCATTTTTGGTTTACAGAGAATGCAAAAAACACATGCTCATGTAAAGCATTTTTGGCTTACAAAGAATGTGAAAAACACATGCTCATGTAAAGCATTTTTGGCTTACAGAGAATGTGAAAAACACACGCTCATGTAAAGCATTTTTGGTTTACAGAGAATGCGAAAAACACACGCTCATCTAAAGCATTCTTTAAAATTTAAAATAAGGTAAATTCAGTTGCTCTTACTAAACTTTAGAGGAAATCCACCCAGTGGCAGTTAAGGTGCAATAAAAGTAAATTACTGTAACTGAAACCTGTAATCAGTGCCGTGACGAATCCAGGGAGGGGAGCTATCGGGCTGCAAGCCCTCCTTACTGTCAGGTGAGTAAAGTCTGTAAAGTGAAAGTGTTCTGGTTTTCATAAGCCATGAGTTTGACATTCGTCACTACGATACAAAATTTTTATGACCTCAACCCCTCCCAGATCCGAATCCTGGATTCGCCACTGAATCGGTACATCAGTGACTCGAAGAAGATCGAATAAGTCTTAAATTATTTGATGAGCTAGGTTTGTCAGAAACTGAAAAACTGAATTTTCATATCTCAATGGCTCAATTCTCATTGTGAAGTAAAAAGATAATTCTGGCTTATAAAAAAGCAAATAAGAAGCTGGATAATACTTAAAATGTATTATTTAATTCTTGTGCATGGAATGGGAAGATAGAGAAAATCTTTTCTAAAAAATGAAGAATGTTGTTAAGTTAAACTAAACGAAACGCCTGCAATTTTTATACCCTTCTATTTCCCTTGACTTACCTCACGCTTTGTTATGATGGTATTTTGTAATAGATTTCACACTTCGAGATGCGATAGAATTTTGAAATTCTGAAAACATGAATTTTCAATGACGATACAATATTTTAATATTTTCGAACTTAATTATCGGCTAATCGATAAATTTAATTTTGATTTCGTACGAGTGGCGTCACCTGGGAGTGAATTTGAGAAAAAATTAATTTCAAGATTCTATAATATTTATACTATTGAATTATCTATAAATTAGACTGAAGGGAAGAAAATAATTAAAATATAATTTCTAATTTGTAGCATACTAATATAAATGATTTTTTTAATTTTTTTATTATTTAAACTTTATTTTATACTATTTATTTAAAACTAATAAACCAGGCTTTATGATACAATATTTTACGCTTATAATTTAAACTGTTCTTTTTAACGGGCATCGCTTAAAAAACGTACCTCGTGACAAAATATGTATTTAAAAAATTTAATAACAATAACAAACAGATGCAACTGCCAGAGTCAACTAGAGTCGTTTCTTCATAAGTTTTCTTTCTCTAAATGTATGTTTGAGTAGTTAAAATAATTAGCCATGAGTTGTCCAATTTTTAGTGTTATTCTTAAGAGCTCTGGAGTCAAATGTATCTCATGCTAACGCAACCCTCGATGAATAAAATATTTCACGTATTCCTTCTCTAGGAGTACTTCTGGACAGAAGAGCTCATCACAATTCAGCGGTTTTCCCCGAATAATCAACAATACCCTGCAGCTGAACGTCCCTCTTCTACAGAAAGAGAAAATTATGCCGCAAGAATTTAAAATCAAAATCGAAGCAGAAGCACCGTTAAAAATCAAAACTCAGGTTGGAGATGGAAAAGATGATTCAATTAGCATCAACGATAAGCCCCTTCGCTTGGGAGAGAGGTAAGTGTTTACATTATACACTTTTATGAAAACACGTTCTTAGGGAGTTGTAAGTAGGTATGCATAATCCAAGATATTTTTAATAAAACATATTTCTGCTATTGTTATTTTTAAATATCTGTTCTAAATAAGTGTGATTTCAATCACATTTTTAATTTTCAAATTCTTATTAAATGTATGTAAAGTGTTTTAGAAAAAAAATTTTAATAAAAAATTGTCATTTGTTTTTATTACAATTTCTGCAAAATTTTGTATTTTTAGTTCTATATACTGTCAATAGATGGCGTCTGTAGCGAAGCCTACTTAAAAAAATTCCGATCAATTAAGTTAATCACAAATATTCCCATCAAGCGCGGAAGCCAGGATCGACACAGTTCACTATTGAGAATCTTCTGTGCAGTAAATCACAAATCCGATCATTTTCCTTTCCGATCGTAGTTAACCGTCGGAGGTGACGAGTTAAGTTAACTAAGCTTCGCGGTGAATATTTGTTTGGAAAGATTATTGTTATTTTCTATCGTTATACAATAGCTTTAATCGATAAGAGCTGTAATCATTCGAAACTGCACATTACAACAAGAATGGTGACTCATAGCGTCACAGGAAATACCAATAAAACTGCGATAGGGGAGAACTGAGTCGTGACCGCAAATAGAACGATCTTCTTTCTAAGCCCCAAAATGGGCTTCCAAGGCGCCATCTGTCGACAGAAGATAGAACTAAAAACTAAAACTTAGGAAAAGTAGATTAAAAAGGGATGCTTTTTTAAATTTTAAAACGCTTTATGCACATTTATTTACAAATGATTGAATCACGCCTTTTGGACAGTAGTATTCATTACTAGTATTTGTGATTTTTTGATATTGCGTTCAAATAACAGTTCATCAAATATTCGTCATCCCTAGTTGTAAGTAGGCATGATGAATATTTGACGAAGAGTTATTTACTACGCAATATCAAAAGATCATAAATACCAATAATGAATACTACTATTAAAAAGGTGTGATTAAATCATTGGTAAATTAAATGCGAGTAAAGTGTTTCAAAAATTAAAATAAAAACTCATTTCTTTGTAATATACTTTTGCAAACTTTTACTTCTATCTTCCATCAACAGATGGCGCATGCAAGCTCATTTTCGGTGCTAAGATAGAAGATCATTCTTTTGCGGTCACGCTTCCCACCATCGCAGTTACATTGGTATTTCCTGTGAGTCACCATTCTTGTCGTGAATTGTGATATGCGTTTTTGAACGATTACAGCTCTTGTATAACGATAGAAAGTCGCTTTAATCGTTCGAAAACAAATATTCACTGAGAAAACTTAGTTAACTGCGATCGGAACGGAAAATGATTGGATTTGTGATTCATTGGAAAGGGGATTCCAATAGTGAACTGTCTTGATGTTAACTTCCGTGCTTGATGGGAATATTTGTGGTTACCTTAATTGATAAGAAAATTTATTTTAAAAGTAGTTTTCACTGCAGGCGTTATCTATTGACAGTATATAGAACTAAAATCACAAAATTTTGCAGAAAATATAATAAAAACAAATGGCAATTTTTTATTTAATTTTTTTAAAACACGTTACATACAGTTAATAAGACCTTGACAATTCAAAGTATGATTGAAATCACACTTATTTAAAACAGATATTTAAAAATAACAATAGCAAAAATATTTGTTATTAAAAATATCGTGGATTATGCATCTCTAGTTGCAAGGTTCTAAAAAATGCGTTGATATACAGGGCGTCCACACTTATCGTGGTCCAATAGCTAATTTTTAAACCATCAGAGATAGACATATAGTTCCGATTGGAAAAATGCCTTCAATGAAGGGAAGAATTATATTTTATGTTTTTTGAGTCTATAAATATATTTCTAAAAAAGTTACGAATTCTAATTTTTTATACGGTCTCCTTGTCCCTATCGGTCATATTTAGTAAAATATTTTTCACACACTAATATTTTAAACAAAAAAGTTCCATTCTTCTGCGACTAAAATTAATCGAGTTTTTGAGCTTTGAATATTCCTGACTTAGACCACTTTACACCGTTTCAATAGCCGCCTCGAAGGCGATCCACCAATCAATGAGCAACACTTTCTCGACGAGGCCGCTGATTGGTTTAAAGTTCTGAAATTCAAACCTCTTGTCAGTTTTTGTCGCAGAAGAGTGGAACTCTTTTTGTTTAAAGTGTTAGTGTGTGAAGAATTTTTACTACATATGACTGATAGGACCAGGGGACCGTATAAAAATTAGAATTCGTAACTTTTTCAGAAATATATTTAGTGACTCAAAAAAAATATATAATTCTTCCCTTCATTTAAAGCATTTTTCCAATTGGAACTATATGTATATCTCCAACAGTTTTAGAAATTAGTTATTGGACCACGATAAGTGTTGTGACCCCTGTATAAAACAAACGTGTACAAAAAAAACGCCTTGGGTTCCAAAAAATAAAAAAAAACCATATTAAAACTTTTTGGCGTTCTCGTAGAGCAGTGGTGCGCAAACTATTTTCATTTCCGACCCCCTCACTTTATATTTTTTTATTGTAAAATAAATTTCTTTGAATTTAGCGACCCACGAAAATTTTCTCGCGATCTCTAAAGAGGTCGCGACCCACGGTTTCCGCACCACTGTCGCATACAAAGACTATAAAGAGAAAGTGTCGCAGCCGTCAAAGAAATTCGACAGCGATATTTTGATGAATCTCCGAGTCCCCCTCCCATAAGAGAGGGTAAATATGTTTGTGAAAATGATAATTCAAAAACACAAGGTGCTAGACAAATGAAATTTGGTATATAGTCTTCATGTCAAAATTCTGTATGTCTCTGAAATGTTGGGGAAAATCTGTAAATGAGAAGCCCGTCCGTGTGCATATGATCGCGGTAACGCCAGAACACTGCGAGCAAGGTAAATGAAGTTTTCCATATACGAGAGACGTTCCGAAAGTACGTTTCGTCGTGCTTTTTCACAAGGAAGCTTTGTTACAATACGAAACATACAATGGCACAACAAAATACAAACTTTTGGCTATTTTTTCCACACATTCGCCACAGACATCGATGCATTTGTCGTACTGTAAAATCAATTTCAAGAAACCATCCTGGTAAAAATCGGTGCCCAGAGAGCGAAGGAAGTTCTTCACGGTCCTCCGCACCTCTTCATTGCTTCGGAAGTGACGTCCCGATAGTGCTGACTTCAATGGAGGAAAAAGGTGAGCTGACTTCAATGGAGGAAAAAGGTGAGCTGACTTCAATGGAGGAAAAAGGTGAGCTGACTTCAATGGAGGAAAAAGGCGAAAGTCTAATGGGGCAAGATCGGGTTTGTAGGCGGTGAGATCCAATCTTTTCCATTCCAGGCGACTAATGTGTTCTTTTGTGTCCCTTGCTGTGTAGGGTCTTGCAACATCGTCCAAGAACAAAACCCCTCGAGGCTTATTGCCATTCTTGCAGTCTTTGATCAGCGTGAGGTCCTTCGGCACCCATCTTCACCTTTTTCCTGCATTGAAGTCAGCACTATAGGGACGTCACTTCCGAAGCAATGAAGAGGTGCGGCAGACTGTGACGAACTTCCTTCGCTCGCCGGGCACCGATTTTTACCAGCAGTGGCGGCCTTTGGGTGGAAAAAGTAGGGGGCATGAAGTTTAGTTAAGTTACATTAATGTTCCGTCTTGAAGTACCAGAAGTGCTTTTTTGGACGGACTTCGTCATTTTGAACGTAGTCAGATGACGAAGACGGCATTTGAGCTGGCACCTTCTCCAAACTTCCACAGCACACCAGTGGGGGACGTTTGAATGACGTATTCGGAATGTCATGCTGTACGAGGGTTTTGCCCAATTTTCGAACCTTTTTATGCAGGGGTTTCTCTGAAAAGTTATACATTTTTGAAAATTTATTTCCATGGAGTACAAGCTTTATACTGAAGATTTTCTTTCAACATGTATATAATTCGAGAATGAAAACTTACACCATATAAACATACCA
This sequence comes from Araneus ventricosus, assembly GCA_013235015.1. Classification (NCBI taxonomy): domain Eukaryota; kingdom Metazoa; phylum Arthropoda; class Arachnida; order Araneae; family Araneidae; genus Araneus; species Araneus ventricosus. The sequence goes on along the minus strand of BGPR01041630.1, from coordinate 5,645 downwards.
CCAACTCAAACATTCAAACATGTGAAATTCGCGTCCCAACAAATACAGTAATTTGTAACAAAAATTTTCTTTACTTTTAATTTTTTAAATCTTTAATAAATCATCCAAGTTTAAAGAGAAACTGCATACTCTTAAGAATATGCGGGGGGGGGGGTTTTTTGGGCCGTTCAACTGAAAAAGGATTCAGAGATTTTAAATCTAGAGGGAAACTTTTTTCCACTTTCATCAATTTTCTCGATAAATATAGAATTATTCCTTGGTCTTATTCTTATGTAAATAATCGAGATACAATGCGATCCAGCTTTGATGTAAAATTCAGTGAAGTTGGAGATACCAAATTTTATAATATTTGCAAAAAATGTTTGGAAATAGTGAATAATTTACTTATAGAAATATTTCCATACGCTTACAGTAACTTACACTACAACGAACAATTATTTATACTAAAGAAATGAAATATGTCTTGAAGGATCCAGAATTACTCACGCTCGTCTTCGACACAATTACAAAGCAAACAAGATTCCACCCCCATGAAGTAGAAATTTAAGCATATTAATATCCCGGTGTTTTTGTTTGGGGGGGGTGGAGGAAATATTTGACACAATTATAAAGCAAATAAGATACCCTCATGAAGTAGAAAGTTAAGTATATTAATGTCCCGTTTATTTAGGGGGTAATCTTTGACACAATTATAAAGCAAATAAGATATCCCGCATGAAGTAGAAAGTTTAGTACATTAATGCCCTGTTTTTTTCAGGGGGGAGGCAATATTCGACACAATTATAAAGCAAACAAGATACCCCGAATGAAGTAGAAAGTTTAGTATATTAATGTCCTGTTCTTTTCGGGTGGATAACGGACCTCGTAATTTTGAACAGTGGTCAGATGACGAAGATGACACCCGAGTCGGCAACCCTCCCTCCCCAGCTCTAAAAACTTCTGCACCATACCAGCAAGAAGACCTTGAAGTCTGAAATACGGTAAAGAGAAGAGATTGCAGGTGTTGGGAAGATAAGCATTTACTTGCATATTATTTTAAAAATTGAGCTTTTTATTTATTTTTTGTGTGTGTGGCCCTCACAAACTTAATTTTGCTTATTTCGCCCGTATTAGCTTTAGAGTTTGACACAATTGTACTAATTGATGAGTCAATTAAAATGGCGATATCCTCAACATAATCAACTCCATTTTGACATTCTTTATACAGGGTTCCCACTAAAGTCCCTTACCACCATTTTAACTACAGAACAGAACGCCGTCTCTTATCCCCGTACCCGTGACCAGACCGGTCACTGAACGGTTTGATGGGCAAGACACGGGAATTTTATTTAAGAAAAACAAAATAAACAAAAAGAAGGAAATATATACACTAGGTACAGCACAGGCATTTTCACTTTTACACTATAAGTTCGTAATAGTCTTTTCTTTGGATGATGTTATACCTTTCTATTATTTGAAGGGGGGAATATCCGGTAATTGAGCTACTAAGTTCTGCTCGCTTGAAAGTTGAAGGCTAGGGAGGCCGGAAAAGATCTCTGTTTGCGCTCATGAATTTGATAATGCCACGAATTTTATACCTGGAGACGAGGTTATTGGCGACCCTTTTCAGCCATTCTTGTTCGAAGTTTGGCGCTGGTTTCCTCATATGCCAAGACACTGTATAAATACACTCCGTGGCATAGTGAAGTGCCGTGCCAATTCCACCACAACTACAATAATCGCTGTCAGACAGGTGAAACCTTTTGAGGTAGGCAGGGAAAGGGCCATGTTGAGATAAGAAGATAACATCCTCTCTAATCCAGTTAGTGAGACGGAGACTAACTGAGGGCATGATGTTAAAGATTTTCCTTCCTGTATCACCATTCTTCCATGAGGTTTGCCACTCTTCAAGCATCCTCTTCCGGAGGAGGCCTTTTATGTGCGGTTTAGGAAGCTTAGTGTGTGAATAGGGTTGCCCAAATGACTATGCACTACTGGACGAAGCCACTTACAGCGTCACCTGGTGGAAAACAATGGATTAGCGTTATTATCTCTAAAACGGTACGAGATAGAGGGAAAAAGTGAATTACAAAGTTGTAGAGCATCATCGATTTAGTACAAAAAGATACCTTATGGTCATGAATGATAAAAACAGAACGTTTGAAATGCACATTTGCTTGTTTGTGGCTTCCGAAATGTGACGTCACGAAACTTGAACGAAAGGAGAAAAGATTATCTTTCGAACGAAAAACGAGCCGCCAACGTGGCACAGTGGTCCAGATGTGCGTTGTAGCTGACGGAGAGAAGTTTGAACATCGAAAATAAAAGTATCTTGTGATAACTAGTTGTTTTTTTTTTTTCTTCTTTCTAAGAATGTTTTGCCACGCGTCAGTGTAGGAAATCGCGAACAAACAAACACGTGTTTTAAGCGTTCTGTTCTAAGCATTTACGTCCACAAGGTGTCTTTTTGTACTAAATCGACGATGCTCTACAACATAGTAATTCACTTTTTTCCCTCTATTTTGTATCGTTTTAGAGATAATAACGCTAACTCCACCGTTTTCCACCAGGTGGCGCTGTAAGTGGTTTCATCCAGTAGCGCATAGTCACTTTACCATTCCTAGACACCACTCTTATGAAGATAGCTGCAGCCATTCGGTAGTTAAAAGGGTGGAAAGGAACTTTAGTGAGCATCCTCTTACAACTGTTATTTTTGACAATGAATCAGGAAAGTACTTTCTTTTGCATTTTTCTCAAATAATTGGAAGAAGAGGTCTGCTCTTTCTCGATTGCCAGTGGAGTTAGTATTTCTGTTTTCCCTCATTAGCAATCTACCCATCACACATGGTGTGAATGAAGAAGACAGGGAGTAAAACAATCAGATATGTGATTAAGAGCAGAGACCGATTAGCTCAATGGGTGGAGTTAAATCATTTACTGGTTTAGTAGTTGTATCAGCCCTTCAACAGAGAAAAATATTCTGATGCTGCCTATTAGGAAAAGGTTAACCAGTCATCTGGGTATATAAATTCTCCTTAATAGCATCCTCCTGTACAATACTAGGTAATCAAATGCCAGGTTAAAGAATGCAGGTATTCTGCATTTCATAAAATAAAAAGCAACATAATAAAATATATTTAATAATATAAATTATTTATGAATTAAATAAAGCAACATAAAAAGTTACATTCAACATATAGGAAAAACCCTTAATGTACGTACATTGCAAAAGACTGAAATTTAATTCACCTGTCTGTTGAGAAAATTTCTCAAGTTTTTCTGATAGAAAAAAAGAGAAAACTCCATTGGAATTTTTTTTTATCAAATGTTAAATTTTGAAATAAGAAATATTTCTCAACATATAATTAAATTTATAATATAAAAATCCAAACATACCATATTTGAGACATTGTTTTTTTCCATTTTATTATTAAATAAATTTACCCATCTATTGCTCAATTAATTTAAAGTATTTGTGATAATATTTTGATGTTTCCTGGAAGAATTTGCTATGTCTAAATAAAAATATAAGATGCTACGTTGAAAAAACTTCACATTACTGCAAAATGCACAACAATCCTCATTCAATATCTGTCATTTGCACAAACACCCACTTTGTAAGTGGATGGGGGGGGGGGGGCAAAGAGAAATAGAATAGGTATGGGAAAAACCTACCGGTTTAATTTTTTTTTACCGTTAAACTTTTTTTCGGTTATTTTTTTTGTCCCGGTTATAACTGGTTATTTTTTAAAAATCTAATAACTGGGTAAAAAAAAACCTAATCGGAAGATAAGCTCGCTTTTAGGTTCGATTAACTTAAAATTTACCAAGTTTTAAGATGCTTTGAATTTCATCATCTTAGACCAAACAACGACCACCGCTTCCTCGAGGCGCCTGTTGATTGGCGGATTACTGAAAGTCTTTATGAACAGATAAATATTGGCCAATGAATTGATTTCCTGTAAAAACAATAATAATAAATTTTGTCTACAAATGGCATTGTTTTCTTATAAAAAAACAAACAGCGTTTGTAGACAAAATTTTTTATCAATACTAGTTGCGTGGCCCGGCGTTGCACGGGCTATCTCGAATAATGCGTCATTCCCTGGCGGAAAGAAGTGAGGTAACGTGACACATGTCCAACATTCTCTCCTAAATAAATAAGGAGAAAAGAGCGGTTAAAACATTTCGTCCATGAAAACGCATCGAAATCGACTTATTTTAAAAAATTCGTAAAAAATACCAAAAATCCTTATTTTGTAAAAATAATAAAAAAAAAAATTATACCGTGTCCTGGGGAAATGAATCGTCTAGCCGATTCCGGAATTATTTTTTGTCTGACTTTAGTACGGAGGGAAGGAGATAATCCGGCGTTGCTCGGGATCCATATTTTTTCATATCGCCCCCTTCAGTTTATTCTTAAACAAATATATTCACTTTTTTTCTAGAAATATCTCCTTTGAATCCTATCTTGTTGAATTAAAACTTTCAAATCAAGAATCTTTATTTCCTTAAAATAATATGGTTTGAAGAAAAACACGAGGGGTTTGGAAAAAAGGAATTTTATTTTAAACTTTTAAACAATAAACCGTATAGAAATTAATACAATTTTAAAATGACCAATTACACTTCCAAAGTTTATAAATTAAAACATAGTAGTAAA
>BGPR01041629.1:0-13556 GCA_013235015.1 Araneus ventricosus | reverse complement strand
TCTTTTACTTCTTTTCTTAACTCACATTTATTCTCTGTGACAGACTGAGGAGGGTTAACCTGATCTTCAGTGGTCTGAGAATAATGGGAGTTTATTTGTTTACATTCAGAAATATGTAAAGAAATGTTTTGTTTGTTTTTATCATTTGAATGATTTTTATCATTTTGATTTTTATTTAAGTTTTTTCCATTTTGACAAATTTTTTATTTACTGCAGTCTATAGTTATGTCATATTTTGACAATTCTGGCATTCCTAGGATTATATAAGGTAAAGTATGATCTAGAACATACATAGTCACATTTTTGTTTATGGTACCAATTTTTAATGAAAATGTACATGTTTTAGTAAGGCTAATTGTACCCCGGGTTTGCTGCACAACTATACCTTGAACATTTGTCATTTTTAAATGGTTTTTTGTCACTAAATCACGTGGGATTAAAGAGATAGTTGAACCAGTGTCTAAAACACATGGCAACGGGTTTCTTTTGTAGTATCCGGATACTGTAGGTAATTGTCATTGTTGGTTTTCCTCCTTTGGAGGGTCAAAGTTAGGTGGAGCAGGATTGGGAGATGGTAATTGTCCTGCAGAAAGTCCAAATGGGCAAGTTTGTACCCAATGATAAGCATTGGCAATGCCTTGTTTTGTGCAAAGCCAGCATGGTGAAGGTGGTAGTTTCTCTTGAAAATGGGTGTTAGCATTACTAAAAGGTCTGAAATTTTGCCTAGGTGGAGGAGTTTGGTAATTGTTATTTTGCCTGGGAGGAGAATTTGGTTGAAAGTTATTCGGCCTAAAATTTTGCCTGGGTGTAAAGTTATGGGGCCTAAAATTTCTTGGCTGCCCTTGGTTACCATTAACAGAGTTTGTTTTTAAATTTTGGGTGGCAGAATGGCTAGAGTTAATTTGATTTTCATCCGATTTTTGAATGAATTTTGATCAATTTTGAGGCCGTTGTAAGCCATTCTGTGGGACTGTTAGGGGAATTTATCGCCAGAAGTTGTCTTAGATTAACTGGCAAGCCATCCGAAAGTCCCTCAAGTATCATGCTTGTAGCTAAATTTAATTGTCTGCCTATTTTTAATTTTTCTTGGAAGTATAAAGTTATATCATCACCTTCTTTAAATGATTTCGAAGTGAAATCACTCAAATTGACTAGGTTAGGGGCTATGTACCTTTCAGTTAAAAAGGAAACGAATTCCTCCCAAGTTTTAATTGTATCGTAGGAATTTACATATTCAGTTAAGGCATTGTTTTTTAAGTATACTGTTATGTTGGTCAATTTCCATGTATCATCTAAGTTATACTCTTGACATTTATCATTAAAGTATTTAAGCCAAGAATTTACATTCATAGAGTTATTCGGGTCAAAAGGAATGATATTGATAGAATTAGTAGCCTTCATTACAATACCAGATTCATCTGGTTTAGCATTTGTTTTGTCATTCATTTTTAACTATTTTACCAAACCTTAAATTCATGCAGGAAAAAATTTAACTCAAGTTAGGGAAAACAATTTTAAATTTAAGGGAATTTTAAAATAAGTACATGTTAAACTATTTACTTTAATACTGCAATTAAATACACAGAATAATACTACATTTCATTATAATTTCATGAAGATGCAAATACTAAATTCAGAAATAATTATGCATGAAACATAAACAACACACTCAAAAAATAGAATGATTCTAAATAAATTCAAATTAATATTTCAAAAGAATATATTTCATAATTTACCAAAAATATACTGATCAGTATTATATTTAATATCACAACCAAAACAAAACTATTTATCAAAGAAAATATATTATAAATGTAAAGCAATTTAAAATAACATCATTAAAAACACTAAAAATCATGATTTCTTTTATTTATTTTCCCCCCTACCCAGGAGCTGCATTTTTTTACTTTTTACGCATGCGAGTTTGAAACGTGCAGTTTTTTGAAACCAATAACGCAATGATAATCCACGAGTCTCGAAAACATTAATTTCTGATGAATAAATAAAGCCGAAAACACTTTTGAAGAATAAATCACATATTAGAAAAAGAAATCTGTCGAGGAGAACACATGTTGAATCCTTCTTGCACATTTAAAATATTGCAGACACATGTTAGAAATGAACTCGATGCTTGAAGAAGGCACTATGAAAATTTTTCAACATTACAACTAGAATTGCAGAACTTTAAACTTCCTGGATGTGGCCGATACAATTGATTTTATAGGTAAATTCTTTTCATGGAGTTCTTTTTAGCAGTAGGAAACTTCGATCATGAAACAGTCATCTTTCACTATCCACGGGGTCTACACAAAGCAGGAGCATTCTATCCATGTCGACTTGTGAAAGATCAGGCTTTATAAAAGTGAAAGGCAGTCCACTTTCATCAAGGAAGAGACGACATTTGTCCAAATCTTCTTTTATTTAGGCATCAGGAATTATTTCTTCATAATTAAAACATTTAATTTGTTTGCAGCTCCATGACCAGAATTCAGAAATTTACGCCCGAGCGGCGCGTTGTTGTTGAAAGCTTACATGTCGGCGTGAAAAAGGGCCGAAATGAATGCGCAGAACGCTTAAGTACCCAGAATAGGAAATTCCCCTTGAAACTCGTAATTTGAAAAGAAAGTTGTAGTGCGTTAATTATGTTGAAAGTAGAAGTATTTAAAATGAGGTATCGTTAAGATTATTTAGGAAAGTTAAAAAATTAAAATATCACATATATATATATATAATTTTATATTTTTAATAATTTATATATAATATTTTTATATTATTTTTGGCTTCTTTTATATATATATATATATATATGATTTTAAATAGATAAAGAAATCTTTTTTATTTAAAACAGAGATTTTTTGGTTTGAAATTTAAAATAATTAAGTGACAGTGATATCTTTCGGTCTTTGATTCTATCTAGTGGGTAAGACAGCGCAGTATCCAAGCATTAAAATTTTATATTTAACAGGAACCAAGTTTCAAAATTGTTTTTAATAAATATAGTTTTTGTTTTTCTTCACTTAAATTTAAATTCACTTAACTTATTCATTTATAAAATGGTAAATTAGCCATAAATCATCAATTTATCTTTATGAAATATAATTAATTTTACCATAAACTGAGAACCATTTTATAGCCATTTAAGTTTTTGAGCTGGAATAAGTAGTGTCTACTCTTTTGTCCCACAGGATAGAATGGTATATTCTAATAACAATACAGACAAAAAATAGGGAGACTATAGAATTACTCTCTCGAAAAATTTTAAAAACAGTATTTTAAGGTAAATTAAGATAATTATTCAAAAAAAATATTATATAGTTTAAGCTCTACAAAGTAAATCATATATATATATATATATATATATATATATATATATATATATATATATATATATTACTGTTCCTTTCTTTTAAACTGTTCTGTTCTTTAAAAAAATGAGAATAGGAATTCTAAAGCAAAGCAATATGTTTTATATATAATATGACTAATCAAAAGTGTAACATGAAAAATTTGTTTGCTAATTTAGTTTATTCACGCGTTTTCTGATATAAAAAATATAATTAAATAAACATTCTTCAATGGTTATAAAACAAATTACAGTGCTAAAGGGTAACAAAAAATGAAATTAAACTTTAGAAGGAGATACCAAAATAAATATTATATAAGATATATTAGTAGCAGCAATTAAATGCTACTTTTGAAATTCGGAGTAAAATTTTATGAACACAGAAAAAGGTGTGGAAAGACCTAAAATTACTAAAAAGTCACTTTTCTTGCTTTTAATTTGGAGAATTTGTCTACAATTTTTTCATAATCGAATTCCTGTACTACATCATTTTCAATCAATAAAAGCAACAGTCCATTTAAATGCGGTTGGCTCATACTATTCCGCAAATAGTTCTTGACGCGTTTCAGAACTGAAACGATCTCTCTCCGCTTGCATTATAAATTGGTAGAGTGAGAAAAAATTTTAAAATTGTTTCCGCGTTGGGAAATGTTGATTGTAGACCATCTTTAATCAATTTGTACATATCCATTGGATTTGTTACTTTTTCATTTTTTGTGTATTTAATAAAACGTTTCACTTCGTCCTTGAAATAATGTGCTTCGATATCATTAGCATATTTTGTGGTTAAGTTTGTTACGCAAGTTTCAAATGCCTTTTCTTCTAATTTGCCGTCAAAAAAAAATAATTGAAAGCCATCTAGAATATTGTTATAGGTAGTGCTTCTTTGCACAAAGCAGAAAAGCATTCCTGTTGTCTTTCATTTTGAATCCACTCAGGTTGAGTGACTCCTTGAGAAAGTTCATCTGGTGGATTCTTTACTCCGTTACTTTGTTCTATCTTTATTTCTTAATAATTTTTATTTTGTTTCTTGATGATTTATTATATTTATAATAAAAATTAATATAATATAAATTAACGTATTTATTATAATAATGAATCATAAAATACCGGTTATAATAGCGAGCAAACATAACTTAGCTTAAGACAAATTTTATAAATGTGTATACAAGTGCTTTAACTTTTTTATAATTTAAAAATCAACTTTATTTAAAAACATAATTTACGAAATCATTTACTTCCTCAAGATTTCAATGCATTTAGAAATAAAACTATGCATGAAATGATTTGAAATAAATTAAAGAAATACCCAATGAAATGCAGTAAAACATACTTTGAATCGATAGCCATAGCACACAATAAAGGCATATAAATCTTGTGTAGAAGTTCGGTAATTAAATCAAATTCAATAATTTTATGTTAAAGAGATTCGAATTGACATAAGCAGTATAGAAGATTCGAGATGCAGTGGATTATAAAATATTTAATTTCTTAAAGTTTCTTTCTTACTAAAAAAAATTTGAAAATTCTTACTTTTCTCTTCAAAAATCTTTTATCTTTAATAATATATATATAATCAATCTTTTGACTTGAACGTCCGAATTACAATTTCTTAGCGAATTACGAAATGCGCTAAAAAACGCTTTTAGGTTACAGTATTCATTTTTACCTTTGGTAAGAAAAATAATTAAGAACAAAAAAAAAAGGCTATTTTCCCTAATTATGAATTAAAATCATCACTTCATAATTGCAACGTCGTGTAATGCTGATGACATATCGTGGCAATCCCGAAACGAGTTTTAGTGATAAAGCACTGAATAAAAATTATTTAGTGTTTAAATAAATAGCAGCATTCACATTGAAATTTAATACATTTTTGCATTTTGATCGCTGCGAATCAGATAAATCTTTTAATGTTTTAAGACAGAATTATTTTACTATTCTCATTATTGTAGTTACTTTTCAATCAACGAGGCATACGAGTGGTTAACATCTACAAAAGTATCTGGAATTATATACAAATTGTATTTTTATTCTTTTAAGTTATAAATAGAAATGTAGGTATTAGCCTGATTTTGCGTTGATATTACTTTAATATCTGGTAGTCGAACATGGATCTTTTGACCACTTCCATCTCAAGACGCTATAAGGTCTCTCTGAGAAAGAAAGAAGAATTTTTCCTTTTTTTTACAAGATGCGTTACGCACGTCCTACTTTATTCTAACTAGTGGTGTGTCGTTCACTCCGGAACGAATTCGCGGATCCGGATCCGGATCCCAAAAAGGAACGACCGGATCCGATTCCGACCAAAAGGAACGAATCCGCGGAATCGGACTCGTGATGAATCCGCGGAATTGGATTCACGATGAATCCGCGGAATCGGATTCGTGAATCGGAATTGGATTCACTCTGATTCCGCGGATTCGGAATTACTGATTCCGATTCAGAATCACTGATTCGGATCCATAATTTTAGAGAAAATTATTAATTTTTTAAAAAATTCTGAAAAACAAAAAAATAATATTTCTTGTTATTGCATCATGTTTTCACATCTCCGCATCTTTCACAGCCGCATGTTTTAATTTTGGAAGCGTTTTAATCATTCCGCCCTAATTAAACGCTAATTAAAATGGCTTTATCTTTTGTAATTCTATAAATGAAGAACCAGAATCAGCACAATTTTATTAACTATCATAAACACCACGGTTCTGTTCAGATTTTTTAATCTTCAAAATTTTTTTTTTGTATTTTTATCCTTTTTACGGACTCTAAAATTTTCTTCCGCTATTTTAAGCCCTTTTTTCTTTTTCACACTTGGGCTATGGTAAACAAGCTGATTTCATAGAACATGCTTAGACTTCTAGTTTAAAAGTAGTCCTGGTGCTCTAACTCAATTTCATGACCATCTGCCATCATTTTAATTAAAATCCTCTCACCTGCAATCTGTGTGAACAAAGAGTTTCGCAACTCACTTCGTGACATTTTAACATTAGCCACCACAGTGCCAGATTATTTCCGAAATTTCACCTTTCTCAACTGATCGGCTCTCTTTCTATTTATATTTTAATTATTCCCCCAACTAAAATGGTTAAAATTATTAAAATGATTATAACACCTGGATTTTTGCAACTATAGAGTCAAAAATTTCAAGTTATGCTCACCATCCTAATATGTTCTGCTTCACTACAGTTGCATACTGAAAAGTTGAAAAGCTTTTTTTACAGCGTTGTTCGGTCTGATTCGAACATAGGAAATTTACACTCTCTTTTAGATAAGCATTGTTGTTTTTGACACGGTAGCATTTCCAAAGTATTTTATTTGTAAATTTACAATCATTAGTCATCCTTGAGATCCGTATATCTGGATTAGTTATGAAGGTTTGTTGGAGTTCACAAGCTTACATAACCTCAGAAATATAGCTGAAAATAAATCCGGTTTATAACCGGTAATATATATCTTTCTATACTTTTCTCATAATTTCGACCATTCTTTGTTACAGACAGAGAGAAAAATAGTACTGAAGCCATCTCTTATATTCACTATATGCGGTTCATTCTCTCAGAAGCCAACATAAACTAGCTAAAACAGTAATTTACCCTTACTTATCAGTTTTATGACAGCATCAGCTCTCAATTCAAGTTTGTATTACTTGTAATCTGTCTATTAAAATCTTGGAGTTTTTTACAAATTTGTTCATAAAAACCATTTAACTTATCTATATACGCAAATCCATATGCTTTTAGATTAGAGATTGATTTCGAAATTTAGGAATGACTTTTATAAAATTATTTTTCATTTTCATTTTTCCGCTCATACTGAAAATGCCAGTCATTAAACTTTTCCTGCTGGTGTGGCGTGGAAGTTGGGAGAGGAGTTAAGTGATATCTTTACTTAGAATATTACATCATTTCAAAAATAAATAATTCATCCAAAGGAATTTTATTTTAATTCCGTATGAAACAAAATTGAATATTTTTGATGGAATTTTTTTTAAAAAAGATCGAAAACATTACTGCAACTTTTACACCACGGAAAGCAAAGAAACTTAGAACTACATATCCTTTGATCGTTCATTTAATTCTTATCTTAAACAACTGAACTAAACAATTATGATAACTTCAATGCTCCACATTTTCACTAACGCACTCAATATTATAAAATATCCAGACTTTCTGCTTTTGTTACGAACAAAGCACAATATCACATTCACAAAATTTAAGCAAGTCAGTAAAAGAATTATTTTTCTAAAGAATTATTCTTTATTTAACAATAAATAGTTATCTCACTTCATTGATGCAATAAGGTTATATCGGATTGTTAAGTCTCAGTACATTTTTGAGTAAACGCATCAAGTAGAATAATCTTTAACTGAAAATAACTTTTAACATAAAGCGAAAGAAAAATGTTAATAAATTTGGCGCATTGCAAAATTGGAAAAAAAAAAAAACCATTCGCACCATACTTTAAAAACCAAAACTCCCTTCTTTGAAATCCTTTTTAGTAAAAAAAAAAGACTAAAAAACAGACAGGAAAATTTTTTTTATGATTTTTCGTTCTAAATTCAAAATTGCCACCACAAAAATATTTTCATTTCTTAAAGCTCGATAAAAATAAAATTACTTTCAACTAATCAAGTGGAATGCCGAAAACTAAATGTTTTTTGTCCACACTTTTGTCCCTTTCATTAATACTTTTTTTTGAAAATCTTACTGTAAGTCTTTTCCGTCTTGGGAAATGTAATTATCACAATTTCTCACACATACGGCTCATGCCTTATCTATACAGTAAAACCAATTATCACCTGATGGGGCTTCACTTATCTTCACCTTGCTAGACCTCCCAACGACTGTGAAATTGTTCCCACGTTTTTCCTCCGGAATTGAGAGAATTCTAAACATATATGTTGGGAGAAATTAATTCTTATTTTTTCTCAGTAGAAAAAAAGTACTGACGTGCTACTAAAATTGTTTGATGTAATTAGTTTAAAAATATGCTTATCATTTGCAGAAAATAAATGTCCTTATTTGGATATTTTATCATTTGGTGTAAAAACCAATTTTACGATTATGCACGCACATTAAGAAACAAGTGGACATTGTGGTTACCTCCCCCCCTCCTCTCTTTTAAAGTGATTGGAAAATAAGGCTTGTTATTTCCATCGACTCCCCTGCCTCACATGAAGTTTTCTCACATTACCAATCAACTTCCCGTCATACATGGGGTGACTGAATAAGACGGGAGTGGAGAGGGATGTAAAATGACATGCCTGGTGATTACAGTACACACAGGTGATGAAATCCTAATCTTTTATGGCCGGAAGCTCTGGAATCTTGGCGCGTTATCTGAGATATCTGCTGAAGACAACGGGTAGTGAATGAAATCAAAAACTGAATACAGAAATAATTGAAATAAAAAAAAATTCAGATATAATGAAGTAGAAAAACATTTTTAGAAGAAGGTAAAAACAAGCACACATAACATAATTTTCTATTAGTTTTACAATTTTACCTTCAGGATGATTCTTCTACATGATCACATCAGCGTGCCCATGATCTACATCTAAAAGTTGGGAAAGTAAATTTTCCGGAAGCTAAGTTTTTAAAAATAAAATCTTGTCAATCTCCCTTTTTAATATGAAGTTATTACTAATAATTTAAAACGAGATAATTTGGGACATTTAATACATATCCTAGAGACTTGTTCAATCCAGGGCAAAGAGCTGAAACCAGGACTGTCCTGTCTTCTTCAAGACACCTAGTTCCTTTAATAGTAGCTGCCTGTAAGGTAAAGTAAAATTCTGCTAAACCCATACCAGTTTGAATGAGCTGTTAACTTATCCTTCGAACCCTAAAAAAATAAAGGCATTAAGAGTCAATGTGGGACACACGCCCTTTGGAAGAAATTTTGATTTTAATAAATTTATTCTAGTTCATTAAAAATAAAGAAAAAATATAAATAAATGTATTGAAAAATAAGTTATACTGCAAATATTTTTTGTTTAACATTTTTTATTTAATTTTTTGTAGCTATAAAGAAAAAATTTCGTTTATTTACAAGTGATCGATTTAAAAAATTTTGAATATCTCCACCCTTTACAGTGGCTAAGCTTGCCTTTCGCTGGCTCTCATTACCACTTAAAATGTTGTACAATACTACAAATAAGTCTTAGTTTATAGTACTGATGTGGTTACTGACATCTCCTCAAACTATAAAGTTTAAATATATCTCTATGCAAAATAACTTTATTTTTATGTCAGTGTCTCATGAAATTTATTACGCTTAGTAACTTTGTCTACTAATCGAAGTGAACAATCTTTAGTTTTTTCCAGATCTGTAGTGTGTCCGGTGTCAACATACTTTTTACAAAGCATCACTTCACTTTGGCTGTCACAGCACAAGTTCTTTTTATGTTTACTGGCAACAGTAGGAAATCACTTTTGTATCTGTGTGACAATGCTGTGCATTTTTTCTCTAGTATTTTTTATTCTTCCTAGGAAATAAGCAACTTCCTTATAAATAAATATGATTAAATATTGTTACTGGCTTCTGATTCTTATGTTTTATAAAAACTGAACATTTTTATATAAAAAAACTACTTATCGTATCAGGTATGTTTACAAACATATTAAGTAGACAGAATATTATATTTTAAGTGTAACAGCTTTTAACCGATTATTTCCTCATTTTTGTGTTAATTTAATTTAGATATTATTTCTACTACAAATTGATATGAAAGATAAATCATATTAACTCTATCAATTCTATTAATAACAAATGCAACTTATTAAAATCAATAAGAATTATAAATTAATTTAAACGAATTATTAATTTTTAATTAGTAATTGAAATTATTATATTTTAATTCTAATTAATAAAAATTAAGAACTAAATAAGTTTAGCTAAAATTGTTAAATATTTCCACACATATTTGGATAAACAGATGATTTAAAATAATCTACTATCAAAATAGTGTTTTCTTCTAAACAGAAAAAAATTGCATTCGCAATATGTTATAAAAATTGCTAAACTACTTTCTTTTACGTACTTCGTAGTAAAAAGAAATAATAACAATTCTAATTAAAATACTTATAATTTTTTATTCTTAACTCAAGATTACAATATCAAAAATCTTTTCATTAGTTGAATCTCGATAAATTGAATTTAATGGATTTGATAAAAAAAAAAAAAAACATTTAAAAGAAAATTTTGAGCCTGGACATTTTTCAAATAGTCAAGAATTTTTGTTATACAAGTTTAAGATAAGTCAACAAATAGAAACGCAATTTAGAAATTATTAAGAAATAATATTTCTTCCGTGTGAGTAATTTAAAGGCCATCGAAAAATATTTTTATACTTTTTTATTTTGGACACTAGGAATTATTTAAAATTTATCTAATAATAAATTAGGTTTGGAAATAAAAGAGTAAAATAGAATAAGAAGCTGAATATATATTATAAAGAGAGAATATCTTAAATTCAAATTCTCGAAGACATTAGCCTTATAGCAACCGCGAAGGAAGGACTCGAACCCGGGCCAATGGGGCTCGTAACAAGGCGCTCTAGTGACCTCGCCATGCAAGCACGTATTAAGGGAAAGCATATTTAAATGTCATTTATAATTTGCTCAAAATTTAAAAGCATTTGATTCAACTGACAGAAATTCACTAAAAAATTACATTTTATCAATGTAGTTAATAACAGATTTTAACAGCAGTAGATCTTTGATAACTGCAAAGAGTTGTTTTAATATTCCTTGATGATGATTAAAATATTTATCAACTGTATGGAGATCCATACAGTTGCATCAAGATTGTAAACTTGATATTTAATTAGAAAGAAATCTGAGCTTAAATTTCATTACTGAACGCTTCAGTAAATATATTGTTTCCATCAAATTAAATGACATTCATGGGAAGTCCTAACCAGATAATAGAAATCAAAAGCGTCAAAATACTGAAGATTTTTGCAAAGTTCCATTAAATTCACTAACGAAATTTTAAATAATTAACAGAAATGTTAATTAAAAATTATAATTAGTAATTATAATTAATTATTAAAATTATAATCAATATAATTAATTATCTAATTATAATTATTAATTACAATTAATACCAACACAATTAATTATCTAATTAAAATTATTATGTTATTATTTATGATTCATAATTATATTAAAATATGAGTTCAATAATAAAGATTATTAAGGTAATTATGGGCTATAAATCCATTTTTTCGGAGTCGGAACGAATCCGCGGATCCGGATCCGCAGCCGGATTCGGATCCGTGGATCCGATTCCGCAAAAGGAACGAATCTGACCCATCACTAATTCTAACTTAAAACAGAGAAGCACAATTTTTCTCTCCAATTATTGTCCGCGAAAGAAAGACCAATAGGACTAGGGCTCCTCAACTAAAACGTTGTAAACATGACTATACAAACGCCCCCCAAAACGCTTAAAGAAAAGCATGAATGTCGCCTTTTCAATGATGCCAATTGGGTTCTTCAAAGGGCAAAATTTCTTCCCCCCATCCTCTCCAGTAACAGTTCCAGACAAGAAAACCATTTCTTTTAAAGATAGGCGAATTCATTTGTTTGTCATCTTTATGGCAGTAAAATGAAACTACAGAAAAAAAAGCATGTCTTATGGCTATCTCTCAAAAGAAGTGCATCCTTTTCACACAAAGGGATGCAATCCCTTCAGTCTTTCCGGTCGCTTCCGATACCAATAAAAAAAAAATCTAAACGAGTCCTTGCGGCTGGACTTTGCACAGAAGAGGTGTCCTGTTCCAATAGTCGGAGGATTGCTCGAGGGTTTCTAGATCGGTTTCAACGTTTTGGAGAAAAATCGGTAAATGCGGGTGGTCGAATTTCGACGGCAATAAATCCCCAAGGCTTATTTCCTCCCAATGCTTCGTTCCAGGGTCAGGTTTCTCTGCCCCTGGCTTCGTTCCACTGCTTTCATTCCTTTATTTTTTTAAAGAGAAGAGGGAGAATTTTTTCTGTGAATTGAATTAAGGCTGCAATATCGTAAATTCGACACCGGCTTAGCACTGCGATGTATATTGCATAGATTTTGAGGCCCCCTAGATTCTCGAAGCACGAGGCTGACGCCTCTAATGCCTGTGCGGAAAACCGCCACTGTGAAAGCTATATAATTCTAATGATGCATCGCAGCTAAGGAAACGAAAAAACTGCGTTTCAAATAACTCTCACTCAATTCATCTATCACTCATTGGTAGAATGATTAATGATGAATATGGTCGCGACAGCTGTACATGCTGGACACCCAGTGGGTGACAGATTGGGTGGAAAAGGCGAGGTGGCAAAAAATTTATAGACATCTAAAAGACCGGGGAGTGTAGAGATTAGACAATAAAAATTTAATTTAAAAAATTAGTTAATTTTCCCTAACACTTGCTTTATTGTAATTCCAAATTCTTAGGCAGCTAAAATGAAGTAAAATTTTTTTCTTTCTCTAAAAAAGTAGTAGTGTCCTCGTCACCCCTCCCCCCTCACTTGCCGCCACTGGTGTTAACTATGATTGGGCAGAATTTCTTCCTAGATCGTAACCCGTCACAAACCTTCCCCTCCATTGCTATAACCTTGTGCTGTGACCTTGAGGAACCGTGAACAACGCAGTTTCTACCCTGGAAATTGTGTTTGAAAATGTTTTCAAAGTTAATTAAAATTAAACAGAACGTCGCATGGTAACAAAATTGGTGTCATTAAGAAGGTATTTTTTAAACTTTAAAATAATGTTAGAAAGGGTTTTCTGCGACAATATGCTCCAAAGTTATTGCGAAAATACGCTAAAATTTAAAATTTTTAATTAATTAAAATTTTGAAAGAACGTTTATTAGTCAGCAACAACTACCCCAAAATCAACCACCTGCCAAATTTCAAGTTTCTAGGCCTCTTGGTTTGGGAGATTTCGTGATGAGTGAGTGAGTCATGGTATTTGCCTTTTCTAAATATACACTCATGTCCATAAATTAAGGATAATTCAGAATCACACAGAAATTGAACTCTAAAATAAAAATTTCACCTGTAGAATTATCACACACATCTTGAAGAAGAATATGCAAATTACAGGAAACCACCAGATGGCGCGGATAGTACGTCACAATGACGAGAGTGTAAGAGAGGGGTATATAAGGAATGGTGGCAAAGAAGTAAAATTGTTCACAAGCGCTTTAAAAGCCTTTCAGTGC
>BGPR01041628.1:0-13556 GCA_013235015.1 Araneus ventricosus | reverse complement strand
AAGCATTGCTATTGTCAAAAATTTCGACCTCAAGGTTTTGATAAATCACGTTTTTAGACTTCACTGAATCTGAAAAAACAAATACTGTTTAAAGTATGTCTGCGAAATCAATAACTCAGAAACGAGCAAGCTAGATGGGTGGAATTTTCATGTGCGGTCTTAACAACATAGTAAAGAGTATAGACTTGTTATATGTCAACTTTTGGACGAAAACCGTCTGCGGGAAATGTATTTGCTTGTCTGTCTGTCCTTGTGTATGTGAACATGCTAATTCAAAAACATAAGAAGCAAGATAAAAGAAACTTGATATGTCGTCTTGACACCAAAGTTGTAAATCAATGCCATAATTTTGGACCTTTCGAGAATAAATACTGCTTACTCGTTTCTCTTCAGTATAATGTGGAATTAAGCTTAAAACGCTCCCGTTTGTGGAAGTATACAAGAACGTCGAAATCTAGCCGTCTCTTCTTAATTTGTGCAAATGTAGTACAAAGGTTTCTTATTAAAATATATAGATCTACTCAGAAGAAAAATGTCTGGTATAGCGGAAATGTTTATTATTTTTATTTATTTACTAGCCGCCTTTAGCTACAAGCTTGTTCGCTGGGAATATAATTTCAAATGAATCTCTTATGCGTAATTTTACATTCCTGGTTCCTTTAACAAAGTAATTTTTAACTTCAAATTGCGATAGACATTTAATCAGCTTTCTTTTCGTATCCAACTTTACTTTCTTTATAACTTATAAACAAAACAGCTCTCTTAATCGAATTACAAACTACATTACTGATGACCTGTAAAAAGTGTTGATCTGCATTTTATGTCAACATTTTAGTCAGTCATTTTGTGTAATACATTTAAAAAGTAATTATATTTAAATAATTTTTTCTGCATTACGCAAGAAGTGTACAAAAGAATTTGGACTTAAATTAATCAATTGTAATGAATTTAAAATATAACTTTTATCTTTATCATTAAAAGGTTTTATACTTAATTCAGAAAATCATTCCTATTGCTTCAACCACTATTTTCCTATTGATTGCGAGATGTGCTTTTTAAATCCTTTCCTTCTAACTGCAAATGTCCAACAATGGCTGCCCTTTCATTATTGACAAATGATCGCTTAGCGGCGTCCTTCCTCGCCCCCCCCCCTTCCTCCCTACCTTTGATCGAAAAGAGAAACGTTATCCTTGAGCGACCTTGATAGCAGATAATGACAATTCTAAACCTTGTAAAATTAAAAGCAATTATCACACAGTACTCATACTAATATCATTGGAAAGATAATTGTTTGCACTTTAAAGTGGAAACAAGCACTAAAAATCATTTTCATGCAATAGTTCTTTCGGAAGTTATTCCCGAAAATATGGCCGAAAACGTTAAAAGTTTGATTCATTTTTGAATAATTAATATTTGAATAAAAAATTGAAAAAATGGCTCCGAGGTGCACATTCTCACCCTTCAAAGTATACCTGAACCAAATTTGGTAGCTCTAAGTTCAACGGTCTGTTCTGTAGACCGCCAAAAGACAAACAAACACACATACTTTCTCTTTTATTATTAGTAGAGATTATTTCTTCAATTTTATTTATTTCTTCTCTCACACACAAAATCAAAAGAGTTCCAAATCTAATACACAGATGAAGGATGTCAAAGTTTCATAAAATGTACAGTACTGTGTTCACCTGTGTACATTGTACATGGTCTACAGTATACGATGCGAGGAAGCCTCGTCGTATACATAATAACCTTTTAAAACTCCGGCGACAAGCTTATAAGCAAGTAGACATTCGTCATCACACTAAGATTTTCATAAGATAATATGTATGGTAATTTTAAATTGTTTAATTTCCCCCCTCAAATATGAAATTGCGTGTATAGTTCAGCCGGATTCCGAGACTACCACTTTTGGACGATTTTACACCGGAAAGGGGTGTCAGGCAATGAGTCACATGAGCGCATTTCCGAAGTTCTTTGTTAGATCACTCTCAGTAAAATGTAAACATCACCCTTCCATTCTTCACTTTCCCCTATTTTGACGCCGTTGCTATACAATATGTGTTTTAATTTTATAAAATCTGTACGAGAGCATGACATGACGTACATGAGCGACGTCGTCGGCTGCTGAAATTTCTACAGATGGCGTCGCAGATATGATCAAGTGTCTTCTAGAAGCAGGAATTTAGTTATCCGGAAAAATCTCTTATCCGGCATCGGCGAGTCCTATTTGTTACCGGTTCTCTCCCTTTCGTACAGCTGGAAAATATTCAGCTGTAATAGGAAGAGCCAGAACAAAAGCAGGGCCTGGTGCAAAGTTGACTTGAGGGTCCTTGAAACAATTTTCGTGCAATGTATTTGTCCTGTATTGCATTTTGCCATTTATTACATTGCACAAATTGGTATATTAAGTACATAAGGAATACATGAAAATGATACACAATTAAATTATATTTATAAAAACATTTCAATCACACTCATAATTGTTTATAAATCAAATAGAAAACATAATTGCTTTAGAAACTCATAAAATGCAATTTGGAATGCGACTTGCTAGAATTTGGTTACAATATGTTACTTTTGTTTCATTTTCTGACATGTTTTATAGTAAATTCGGATCCTATAAATAAGATGGCTAAGGAGATAATTCGTTTTTGACAAATGCTAGATCTCGAGTAATTTTTTTATTATTTTCAATCACGAGAAAGATTTTTCTGCAGATGTAGCGGTAGTTGGTAAGGTCAATATATTTTTGAGAACAGTCACGCATACACACACAACATTTGTATACAATTCAAATAAATTATTTTAAAATAAATTTTATGATATTGTAACCTTGAAGGTCAAAACTTGACAACAAATTTTGATTTCATTAAATAAATCGATGCAATCAAGATCGTGTTGCAAAGTCGCATTTAGGTTCTTTGCAACAGTAAGAAGATCATCTTCAGTAAGTTTATATATATATTATCCTAATTACATTAAAATCCATATGATGTCTCATGTCCGAGATAAATTTCGATTCTTTTCTTTAAAAAATAGCATTATCGATTATGACTAGAAAATATTGAATTAGTAAGTATTCTTCGCAAGATGAAATAGGCTGATTGATTCCTTCAAAGCAAAATAGCTTCCCCCTCCCTCCTTTTAAATTCGGTGTTGCTTTCAATTAACTCGTCAGCTATTTCCTTTGCAGTTATTAAAACAAGATATGAATCCAAAATCATTGTACTTTTCAAAAAATTTGAAAAGTCTTTTAAATGTGAATTTTCAGTATTGATATCTATACTGAAATTTTGAAATATCTTGCTCGCAATATTCGTTCAGTATGTCATGCTAAATGACCAAACTTAATAAAAATTCAAATGAAGTTTATTTTTAATTGATTGGGTTTAGGACTTCGTTTCCACGTCAAAAGTATGTTCATGAAGGTATTTCAAAGAAAATTGTGGTTCTTGGAATCTTACAGAATTCCCACTTTTCAAAATGGTATTCCCACGCCGTTTTTGGCAGTGATTCTGGAGTATTGTTGTACAGTATTTGCAAAACTATTGTGTATGGTTTATAAAGACACAAAAAATGAATTTGCATGAGATGATTTTGAAATGTCTCCAATAATTAAATTTAAATTATGAATTTCGAAGAGCATATACTGTGCTTTGGTATTCTTTTGAATGATCAGCTCTTTTACACGCCTTTATATAGAACCTCTGATATTACTGTTCAGCAACGGACTACCACTTTTGGACGATTTTACACCGAAAAGTGGTGCCAGGCAATGAGGCATATGAGCTCATTTCCGGAGTTTTTTGTTAGATCACGCTCACAGTAAAATGTAAACATCACCCTTCCATTCTTCACTTTCCCCCTATTTTGATGAAAATAACTCCTCCCGGCGCATGCGCAAAAGCGCGGAGGGTTTCCGAATCCGTTGCTAAACAATAGCTTAGTTATCTTACCCCTGTCCACGAGAGCTCCCCAAATTAATTTCCTGCTTTTCTGATAGACATTCAATTTTGACTAAAACACTTTTTACCGAGAAGTCTCTCGCAATTTCAAAGCACAGTGGCGGCTAGAGGGAGCAGTCGCCCCCTCCTACTTTTTGCTGGAAAAATCACATTTTTATTTCATTTTAGCTGCCTAAAACTAAGAATCATTAAAAGTAATAGTGTCCGGGAAAGATGGCTAATTTTGTAGCTAAATTTTTTAATTTTGTTGTCTATCCCTATACTCCCGGGTACTTTTAGATGTCTTAAAATTTTTTAACCCAGTCGCCGTTACTGTCAAAGTAAATAAATCTTTCTTGTATATTCACATAACTTTCAAAGTCATCTACATTAACATATCTTAAAATAACAGATGATTGTTCTTGATGGCTCACCTTTGAGATGTAATCCAATAAAATTGTGAAGTGCTTACATATTTTTAACTAAATTTATTATTTCCTTTTCAGTTAAAGAAGATATCAGTTCATCTTATATTCTATGGGATTCATAGGAACACTAGGCTGATTTCGCGCAACGATCCAAACGTTGTTTTATGAATGGGTCAAATATTGTAAGTAATTTTATGACACTTAAGAAATTGGCATGTGCAGCTTATATAAAGCATTCATGAATGCCAAATTATGCTCTGATAAATATAAAATTGTTGGAATTATTCGTTCACAAACACATTTTAAACGCTGTGTTTCGTTTTCAGATATTTTTCATGTTCTCTGTCAATAGAGTTTCCCAGTTTTAAATCCTTTCCAATTTGTAACCATTTGTGCATAATGATTTACAATATAATGCAATCATTTGCACATAATACAAGCGATTTGTAGTTTTTTACTTATTTCACGCCATTTTGTATAATAGCCATTCTAAATTTAACAGTTATAGTTTCAAGCCAAATACCAGGATCATTGATATCGACATTTTCGGCTTGAACGCTTTGTTGATTACGTTGAAGCTGCGATCCTCGAAATAATTCGTCCTGTTCTTTTTTCGAAGCCCACCCGCCCACCCACCCACCCACACACACACACACCAAAAAAAAAACTTCGTAGATTTTCCTCAACTTCATAATTATTTCCCTTTTTTCCAATTTTCTAACAATCAATCTGGCTTTTTGATGATCAGAATTGTTTTCGTAGATGTCATACGACGTAATTTTATTTCCGCGATTTTTATTTTCTAGTAACTGTGAAATATGTATTTATTCAAATTGTTATACATTTTTAACTTTTAAAATTTTGCAAGAGTTACAACCATATTTTCGCAATTTCTTCTGTCTTTCTTTTTTCCTTAACTTATCAGAGCCACACATATATCTTCTTCCGACATATCTGCCTTTGCTCGTTATATTGCGAAATTCTCGGAAAACAATATTATGAAAAAACATTTAACAATAATATCACTTTGTACTGGTATAAAATATGTTACTACAACAATTAGATATGTTATTCAGTAAATTTAATAATATATTACATTAAGCATCGTTTCCCTTTTAAATACGAATGTTTTATTTATTTTTCACACCTCGCGATAAAAACGTACGATATACGATTAGCCGTTACAACGAACGCAAGCACAATGAAACACGTCGTTTTTATTTTTCTCATTCTGTAGTGAAACTCAAGCATCTTTTCGGATAGTCGACGTGAAATGCGCACAAATCACGTGATTATATTTAAATAAACGTATATTCAGATTAACCCTAAGAGGACCAATTTTTTAAAAATTGATTTTAAAATGTTTTTTGATTTTCATTTCTTGAATAAAACTTGGGGAAATACGTAAAAATATCCTATTTTATTTTAAGTATGGTTTATGGTTAAAAACAGTTTGTTACCTACTAAAAACACTGAACTTTTTTCAGGGAAAAAAAAAATTCCTCGATAAAATTCTATTATATCAAATATAGACGAATTTTAATAAATAATAAAACGGATAAGGAATTACTTTAAATATTATAGAATAAAATATGGTGTTCTCAAGTGTGAAACAGAGCTAGAAAGATGCAGCCTCAAGTGGAAAGCATCAATTTATTTATATTGTTTTATATCGGCACTCAGGCTGCCATCTATATGTTGTAAATCGATTCAATAAAAATTTCAGTACGTATCCTATTGGAAACAACAGGCATTAGAGCTTCGGTTTTAATCTCAAGATCTTAGAAGACAAAATTGGGTATGTTGCTTAAAGGCAACATTGGGCCTTTAAGGGAGAAAACAAAAAGGCAGGCATTTTCTTTTGCGAAATCAGTCAGCGCGCACCTCCCTCGGACCGCTCCTAAGGTGGGGGTTTGAAAAGGGTTGTTTGTTTGCTAGCATTCTTGACTGCCTTTGTTGTGTGACATAGGACTGGGCGATGTATCGATAAATATCGATTTAACACATATATCGCTAAATCGATTTAAGCTTACGCCGATTTCCGATGTCCGCCGATTCACGAAGTCTACGCCGATTCATGATGTCTACGCCGATTCCCTCCCGCGAGCGCGAGCACATGTTCTCCTTTCGTTGATCGTGGACGAAACATTAGCGCATGCGTCATATCGATAAGACTCTCGACAGCGACTGACAACCAGCGGGAGTGGTCTCCCCTAAACTTTCTCGTATACTCCCCAAAAAAGGGGTGTTTCCCCCCCCCCCCCGTGGATAAAAAAATTCGAACCTATTGTAACCCAGGATCCAATGACTATCAGAAAATATTTAGGTAAAAATCAAATTCGAAGAGATGCGTTCCGATTAAATGAATACCGATTTCTACTCTTTCTTGGCTCAAGGACAATCCTTCCACGTGCACAGATTGCTACCAAGTACGCATGCGCATGGAGAATCGGATGAAAAAAAAGCGCCAAGCAGGAGTCAATAAATATCGTGCACAGAAGATTGCGTTCAATACACATGCGCGTGGAGATAGCGGAATCGTTGGAGATGCGCTTATACAGACCGACAGACAGTCAACCTTTTGACGGATTTGGCCTAAAATTTTATACGGACCTACATTCATGACGATAAAACTGTGTACGACATTTTATCCATCCGGCTTTTCAAGTTTTTGAGTTATAGCGTTCGCATGACCTTGAACATACAGACAGACAGACTTCCCGTTGACAGATTTTCTCCAAAATTTGAAAGAAACCTATAAATTATGTTTAAAGACCACATACCAAATTTCATCCCCGTAGCTCTAATAGTTTTCGAGTTATCGTGTTCACAGACAGACATAATTCCAAAATTGTGTTTTTCGGACTCAGAGAGGTCTAAAACGCGGAGATTCGTCAAAATCTCGAGTTCGAATTTTTTGACGATTACAATACTTTCTCTTTGTATACTTCGTATACGAGAAAGTAAAAAGTGAACATCGATTTAGCTTGATAGCCGACGTGCTCGCCATTTGCACGCAGTGGTGGACTGGGTCTGAAAATAGTGGTTGCCAGGAGTCAGTGAGGCCAACACATATCTACAATCAAAATACGAATTCATATATACATATATTATTTTTTATTTAATTTTTTTATATTTAATTATATTAATTTAAATCTATAATATTCAATAATTATGTATTCAATTTAATTTTTTAAATATATATTTAATTTTTCCGCGTCTTTAAAATAAATCCCTTTTAACACCCCTTAGTTTTCTACGTTTAAAATAACGAAATTATGATTAAAGTTATTTGATTTTAAATTCCGGAAGTTACATATTTCGTATACGGTTTTAGCGACAAAGTATGAAGGAGAAATGCTGCCCATTAATAGGGCATCTGTTGAAAGAGCCAGGAACCTTTAAAACAAACTTCTTTGGATGATTTAGAGTTTAGTAATTTGTACTGGCAGATATTTTTTTATCACAAAATAAAAAATATATCTAGGTATTTTTTACCATTTTATTACTTAAGTGCACTGCACATAAAATGAAATTTAAATGTTTGACTTGTTTATATTTGTTGTTTCTTAAAAACGCTTCATGGCTATTTCTTTTAAGAATATTAATTTCCATCAAAATAAAATACTTTTGAAAAGCAATTTTCTAAAATATTTTTATTTTAAGCATACTATAATGATACATGTAATTACATCTAAAAACAAGCTTAAAATTTATCCAAGTGTAATTTTCTAATATCGATATATCGTTAAATCGCGATATAAAGCTGGTTATATATCGCGATGTAAGATTTTCAACATTGCCCAGTCCTAGTGTGACATTGTCGAATTTTATGTTGGAAGGGTATCGTCAAGAGTGGATTGGCTCTATTCAATCGGAGGTGACGATTCAAGTGTGTAATATTTTTGTCTTACTTTTCAGGTAAATTTGGCGTCAGAGCTGTCAACCCTACTCATACCGACATCACGACCCGCATTGAAGCGAACACCTTTTATATTTAATAGATTTCATCAGCAGGGCTCACCTTCTGCCGATTGGATCAATTGCTTTCAATTGGGCCCCGCACCAAAGAGCGATCTACTCTCGGCTTAGTTCAGTGGTGTAACTAGGGCAAATACATTTAAAAAATATACTTTTTTGTATTCTTATGATTCTACAGACTTTATTGCGAGTTGGCTGGCCATCGATGGTGGCCAGAATTGTGTCCATTAGGGCACCCCTCTTCCTAAGGCCGCCCCTCTTCATCAGCATGGCAAAATCTAACTATTTTACCTATGTTTGGGCGGTAGAAAATGTTAATATGTTTTACCGTAAGCCAGTAAAGTCACCATCTTTCCAATTACCATCGGTAGAGAGTCTGGTATCGGTAGAGAGTCATCCTGAGTTTTGCATTAAATTGTGTCTTGAAGACAAGGATGATCCAGGTTTGATGGCTTTCAATTTTCTGAGAAAATCATCAGGTGAAAGATTCGTGGAAGTGAATGACATGGACTACGAGCTGTCAATTCTAGCTTCTGATGGTTCGTGTCTGATTAAAAGAGAATTTTTTTCCACCAGAGACAAGATACAGCAAGGATTTTATGTGCCACGAGATGAAGTCCTTGTGCAAAGGAAGTCTGCGTTTTTGCCAAACAATACCCTCACCTTGCAGTGCAAAATGAGTTTATCCAAGATAGTTAATTGTTTTGCTCGAACTCGATTAAGAATTGAAAAACAGTCGGTGCTTTTTATAAGAGAGGACTTTCGCTACTCCGAAAAAAATTCAGAGTACGCTCAAGATGTGACGATATGTTGTGAAGAGAAACCTGAAGTGACGTTTATACCATATCTAGTAAATGATGATGTCGAAAGTGAAGATGAGGAAAGTGATAATGAAGTTAGTAATGAATATGAAAATAATGAATACGAAAGTGATGATGACGAAAGTGATGATGAAGAAAGTGATGCATTTGACTGCTACACTTGCAAGGTGTCTTTGTCAGATGCTTTAGGAAATGAAGAGTGTGTTCTTGACGAAACTCGAATTGACTTTAATAAAGATGGAAAAATCACTCTTCCTTTAACAAAGAAAAGCAAATCTTTAAGAAACGATGCTCTGTTTCTAAATTGTCTTCTTACGTCTTACTCAGGCGCTTCATTGGAAGAAATAGAATTTGTGAAATACGGAAATAGTGATCACCACGAATACAGTAGTATATTTTTTAACGAAGACAAGGATGAGGGTGCTTCAACACTCAAAGATGAGCTTAGGAGCTTGTATGATGATCAAATTCTCTGCGACTTCACGATTCAAACAGAAGCTAAATTGTTTTCAGTCCACAAGAGCATTTTAATTTCTCGGTCCCCGATCTTCCGATCCATGATCATGAATTGTGTGGAACGAGATTTGTATATTTCGGATGCGGATTCCGAAACTATGCATCGATTTCTGCTCTACCTTTATACAGACAAGGTGGAAGACATGGAGTGGAAGAATGCACTGAAACTATATGTTGTTGCTGAACAGTTCAAAATATCCACTTTAATGAAGAAGTGCTCTTTGATCCTCACGGAAAAGCTAACAATACAAAATGTGTGCGACATTCTGCTTTTGGCGTATAAATACCACGACGAAGATATGAAGTCATCAATTCACGATTTTATTTCAGTGCAAGACGTGGCATTTTTCAATTCTGATAAATGGATCAAAATGGAAGAGACGAATTCGTCGATAGCAGCTGAAACTTTCCGACTTAGTAGTAGATAAAATTATTTTATTGCTTTATATATTACTTCTCCCTTACTGAAAAAATTCATACTCGTGAATAATCAACGCATGTTTCAGGTAAACTGCAAAAACAACTATATTGTTTTAAAATATAAGAATTTTTCTAAAGCAGTTTCAGTTATTTACAATAAAGAGAAAATAACATTTTTTTTAAAGTTTCATAAAGTTAAATATGTAATAAAAAATGTATTTCAATTACTATTTTCATGGAATTCCTTTTTTTAGTTTTAAATACATGTTTCAGGTGAATTGCTGTAATTACAATATTAGTTTGAAAACTACGTATTTTTCTAGTGCAGTTATGATTTCAACTTGGTACAAGATAGGAATTTTGTTAATTTTCAATTACATATGTAACAAAAAATGAATTCCAATAACTATTTTTATGCAATTCCTTTTTAGTGTTCAAGGCACTTATAGCACAATTTGCTGTAATTACAATATTACTTATAGTATAGTACAATTAGGTCAAAATCCCCCCTCCCCAAAGAGTTCTCTCCAGCGCCAAATTGTTCCATACTATCCCCGTAATAAGTAGTAAAAACACGACCTCGAGCGTCGGGTTTCGGTGATCATTTTTCACAGTTTTTCGAAGATGTCTCGAAAACTATTCAGTTTTCAGATTACAATGGACTTAACAAATTAAAGAGCGTACAATTCTCTACAAGTAATACTTTTATTTTTCTTCCAGCTTTAATAGTTTCCCAGATATGGATCTCAAAGGTTGCGGCCATCTTGGATTTTCTACCCCCTTTTTTAGTTTTTCCTGAATATTTTGAAAAATATTCAATACTCAAATTACATGTGATTTTACAAATTAAAGAGCGTA
The DNA here is from genome assembly GCA_013235015.1 of Araneus ventricosus. Classification (NCBI taxonomy): domain Eukaryota; kingdom Metazoa; phylum Arthropoda; class Arachnida; order Araneae; family Araneidae; genus Araneus; species Araneus ventricosus. The sequence continues at coordinate 2,588 of BGPR01041628.1, read as the reverse complement.
CCATTCCCTACGAATTGATGCTTTTATTTTCTTCAAGCTTTAATAGTTTTTGAGCTAATTGGTCTCAAAGTGGATGAATTTTTAAAAATCTTAGTTGATAGTCCAGCCAACGAAGGGTTTGAAAAAGAAAAAAAAACATTAAATCGTATAGTTTTGAAAATTTGTTCATTTGTTTGTTTGTGAGGGGCTTTTGATGAACGTACTAAAAATATCCGGTCCTAGGGCGTGAGCTCGAGCCGCCAACTTGAATTTCATCCTCCCTTTTTACTTTCTCGCATACGAAGTATACAAAGAGAAAGTATTGTAATCGTCAAAAAATTCAAACTCTAGATTTTGACGAATCTCCACGTTTTAGACCTTCCCGAGTCCGAAAAACACAATTTTGGAATTATGTCTGTCTGTGAACACGATAACTCGAAAACTATTAGAGCTACGGGAATGAAATTTGGTATGTGAACTTGACGCATGATTTGTAGGTTTCTATCAAATTTTGGACGAAATCCATCCACGGGAAGTCTGTCTGTCCGCGGTCATGTGAACACTATAACTCAAAAACTTGAATAGCTAGATCGATAAAATTTGGAACACAGTTTTATCATCATGAATGTAGGTCCGTATCAAATTTTGGGCCAAATCTGTCAAAGGGTTGACTGTTTGTCGGTCTTTATATTCGCATACTTGTAAAAATTACATCTCCTAAGCCCTTTGGCTTAGATAAATAAAAATTGATATGACGTTTGCTAATATTAATTATAGATCTGTGCTCAAATTTCGTTTCAATCCGTTGAAAAAAAGGCGTTCAAATTGCATATTTGGTTCAAAATGCACATTGCGACTCTGTGTTGGCGAGTTGTGTGTTAGTAGAGTTGGCTTTTGACCTTGGCGGTCTACGAAATTGTAGCTTCGGAAATTATGGCAACCCCCCTGAACCCGAAATTTCGTTCTGACATTCTCCAGATGGAAGGTATGGTTAAATCTTGCGTGATATTTGTAGTAAGATTTCGTTCTCAAAAACTTTAAATAAAGTTGTGGTACCTCAGCTCGCGTAAAAATTGAAAACTTACGCATTTCTTAAAATTATCATTTTCCTTTTACACATAATCATAAAAATGGGCGCAGGTCATTTTAAAATTATAATGACTCAGAGTTTAGGAAGTAAACGGGACAAATAGTAAACGGGACGTATGGCAACCCTAGTTAAAGGGAAAATGACACCTTTTTGGGAAGTATACGAGAAAGTTTAGGGGAGACCACTCCCGCTAGTTTTAGTTTTTCCTGAATATCTCGAAAACTATTCAGTTTTCAAATTACAATTTATTTAACAAATTAAAGAGCATAAAGTTCCCTACAAATATATACTTACGTTTTTCTTCCAGCTTTAATAGCTTCCGTGAAAATGGGTCTCAAAATTTTCCGCCATCTTGGATTTTATCCCCTTTTGTTAGTTTTTCTTGAATTTCTCGAAAACTATTTGATTTTCAAATTACATGTAATGCAAGAAATAAGTGATCGTAAAATTCCCAACAAAAGCACGCTCTTATTTTTACTTTCTCGTATACGAAGTATACAAAGAGAAAGTATTGCAATCGTCAAAAAATTCGAACTCGAAATTTTGACGAATCTCCACGTTTTAGACCTCCCTGAGTCCGAAAACACAATTTTGGAATTATGTCTGTGAACACGATAACTCGAAAACTATTAGAGCTACGGGGATGAAATTTGGTATGTGGTCTTTAAACATAATTTGTAGGTTTCTGTTAGATGTTGGACAAAATCCGTCTAAGGGAAGTCTGTCTATCTGTATGCCCGCGGTCACGTGAACACTATAACTCAAAAACTTGAATAGCTAGATGGATAAAATTTGGTACACAGTTTTATCGTCATGAATGTAGGTCCGTATAAAATTTTGGGCCAAATCCGTCAAAGGGTTGACTGTCTGTCGGCCTGTATAATTTACCATTGAAACCAATCAGCTATCTCCACGCGCATGCGTACAGAAGCAATCGTCTGTGCTCGCGAAAGGAGCGATTACGTCAGTTTGTCCTTGAGACGGCAAGAGTGAAATCTAGCAGTGTGCGATAGATGCGTTTTAATCGGTACGCATCTTTTTGAATTCTTTACCTAGATATTTTTCAATCACTATAGTGAAAAACCTTCTGATAGTCATTGGATTCTGAATAACAGTAGGTTCGAATTATTTTAGCCACGCGAGGGAAGGAGAAACGGCACCTTTTGGGGGAAGTATACGAGAAAGTTTAGGGGAGAACACTCCCGCTGGTTTTTCTAGCTTTAATGGTTTCTGCTCGAAGTCGTGTAACATTTTACTGCTTACTGCGGGGAGGTTATGAAACAATGGGAAACTCCAGCATTTTTTTGTTTTGTTTTTTAAATCGATTTAAAATGCTTCGAAACGAACAATAACATTAAAAAATTGTTATGCGTTTTTTTTTTTTTAAATTTGCAATCAAAGTTCGCCTCTCGGATGTCGCGGGAAAAACGATCCATTTTGACTAGAAACGGGTCTGACGTCACATGTGCCTAACAGAGGAGACACACGCTTCCTTCCCGTTCGCTCTCTATAGAGATTC
>BGPR01041627.1:2933-13556 GCA_013235015.1 Araneus ventricosus | reverse complement strand
AAGAAATTCTATTGTATTTCTTAAAAATACGTTTAGTTTTACGTTACATCACGTTAAACGTTACGTTAATTACGTTATTAAATTCTGCCATGTTTTGATAACGTTAATTTACCAGTAGGTAATTAACGTTTCTTGATAAACCGCGATCTGCAACTATGTTTTCAGCTCTCCATAACCAGTCTGAAGAAAAAGAACCTTTATCATGCGCATTAGTGCCACCAGAATATCTTCTGTTACTTATGCCGGTGTGTGTGTATGTGTATGCGATGCCCGGTAATGAACTCATCGCAATTTACAGCCATGAATTGGCACAGGTAGTCGTAACGGCGACTCAATGCAACTCCAGTCGGAATTTTAAAACTTAATCTGCACTTTATTTCACGTCAAAGCACAAATGGCTTTTGGTACGTCATATTTCTGCAGTATCTTTCTACGACTGAAAACAACTCACCACTGATATAACAGCTAATTGGTCTAAAGAAATTGTTTTGAATTCTAACGTAACACTGAATTCATGAGAATTTTGAACAATAGTCACTTTATGCAGAATTTTGATAAGGATTTTCAAAACTCCCAATTGACGTCTTAACAACTTACACTTTATTTTTTTCACCTTGACAAATTGGAACGTTTTGCCGATCTAAACGGTTCAAATATCTTATTCCGTTTCGTTAAAATTAATTTCCTGACTGCTCAAACAGTTCTTTTGCTGAAGGACGGCGGAAGCGAGTAGCCCGTGACCGAATCTTGAAGAATGCATTAAGGTAATTTGGGTTGGTCTCGCAGAGACGTAATATTTCTGCAATCCGATTCCTTCCAGTACCGTTTGCACCACATTCTCAAATGTCGAAAATCAATAATGTGTAATTTCGTTGTTTTGATTTTGTTTTCGCAAACTTTTCATGTCATTGTGGGCATTTTTCCATTTTTTGAAGTCCTGCTCCGCCAAGTAACATTCATAAAATGCTGCGGTCTAATAACTGTCATGAGAAAGGTTGAACAGTTCCATCCAGCGACTTCGCTATTAACCTTGAACCCAAATTAATTTATCAGTTGAATTTTAAATTTTATCTTTAACTATTAGATAAGTTATCAAAGCGGGTGAATAACCCCAGAAAGAGAAAACTTTTTTAATGAATAAAAAATAGCTGAATTAATTAAATTACTTTAAATTCACCACCCATATTCACGCTATGCGCTGAACTAAAGGTATTTGTTGTTTCTGCACAATCTGCCATGAAAATGGTAATGGCTGTGAGAGGCGTAGACAGGGTAATTTAATGTTCTGGCTGATACAGTGGGGTTTAAATGCCCTGGTTTCATCTTTGTGCTTTGGCTGTGTCGTAGTTAGAATTCTGGGCGTGATAGAGTTTCTTAATTTAATGCGGTGTGGATCGTATATATGCATGTCTGTCACTGGTCTAGACATCACTCATTTTTTATATTGAACTCCTTTCTTGTTTGAAACAAGTTATCGTGGGCATATTTTCTTTCGGAAACGGACAATTACATCCCGAAGCTGTGATTGTAATACCTGAATAACCTGTATATAAAGGTTTGCCGTATTTCAAAACCTTATCGTCAAGGGCAGTTGCTTCAAAGGTTTAATGGCTGAAGCTGGGTATGAAAGGTTCAAGAATAAACAAGAAATGCGGCCTTTAGTAAGATTTCCCCTGCTGCTTTGCTGGCAAGCTTGTTTCCAGGCTCAAAAGGTTGTTAAGATCCTCCTGGCGGGACATCAAAATACTTTCCTCCCAATGTGAGGGGCACCAACCTGTCCTTTTTCACCCTCTCTTCAAAGCTGTATCTCTACAGAGGGCTCAACCCCTTATTCTCTTCTGACGCTCATCTGAACTTATTATCTGACGTGTCGTATACCTGCGATTAGGGAAAATCTTACTAATCGTTAATTACTCTGATTAATTTAATTTTAAATGAAACATTTGAAATATTCGCCAGATTGTGACAAAATACATCCTCCAGACGCTGGACTGAGTCGCGTTGAAGCAAACGCACAATCATGGTTTGACGAATCACCGAGGATGGTGGTTCATAAAAGCCTTTACGTAAATTTTTAGAATGGTTTCAAACGGTTTGAGACAGCCGCTTTGTGATCAATGCAAACCAGCCAGTAGGTAACAGCAAAGCTTTTCCCAGCAACCTTATGGCAATGTTTGAAACGGTCGATGCGGGAATGGCCGTGACTGCAAACCTGCTCGGTGGAGGTAGTTCAAAAGCCTGCCGTAAACTTACGGTACGCTTCGGAACGTCGAGCGGAAATGCTTCGTGGACTTGTCGTGCAACTGCCGGTGAGGTTCTTGCTTCCTGCGTAACCTCATAACGTTTTGAAATCTGTTTGATGGAAACGCTGACTTGTCGCAAACCTTTGCCAATAGTTCATAAAAAAGCTTTCCCATGTAAAACCCTTGGTGATATTGCTCAACGACGAGCGGAGCTGTGAGCCTCGTGCCGCAACCTATCGAGTTCATAAAAAAAGCCTACTAAACCCGGCAATTGTCGAAACCGCTGAGCGAAATGTTTTCGGAATTGTCGCAACCTTGCTGGTGAGGTAGTTCAAAAGCTTGACATAAACCCAGCAATGGTTTCCAAACGATGATGGAAATGTTTTCAGGATCTCACGTGCAAACCGCAGGTTCATAAAGTATTCATAAAACCTTATACGAAACGTATTCGATGTGAAACGCTGTGGATCTCTGGTCGCAACCTTGTCGAAGGTAGTTCAGTGCCTCGGCGTAACCTTGTATAATGGAGCCCAAACGGTTTGAGCGAATGCTGGATCACGTGCAACCTGCCTGTAGGTAGGGTCAAGGTGCCTGCCTAAACCCAGGCAATGGCCTGAAACCGTTTGAGCGTAAATGCCGTGACTGAATGCAAACCCGTCGGTGAGGTAGTTCATAAAAGCTGTAAACCTGCAGCACAGTCGAACATCGATAAATGCTTTCGTGGATCTGGCTGCAAAACTGCTGTTGAGGGAACTATAAAAAAAGCTTTCATAAACCTTTGCGAAATGCTGAGCATTCGACAAATCTGCCAGAGTTCGGCTAAAAAACGAATATAAACCGGTAATGCTCCGAACACGAGTGGAAATGCTGTGACGATCGCAAACCTTGTCGGTAACAAAAGCTTTTAACATAAACTTCTGGCACTGAAATGGTTTGATGAAATGCTTTCGGACGGTGCAAAACTGTTCAGGGTAGTCCATAAAAAGTCATATAAACCCGCAATGTTTCCGAAACAGTTTGAGCTGGAAATGTTTTGGGACTTGTCATTAACCCTGCTGGTGGAGGGTAGTTCATAAAAGTTTATATAACCCTTCGCCTTCCCGAAATGATTTGAGCGGAATGCTTTCGTGGATCTGGTCGTGCAAACCTTGTTTGCGGAGTAACTGCGCATTCCATGTAAACCTCCGGCAGCTGTTTTCGAAACCGGTTTGAGAGAAAAATGTTTTCTTTAGACTTGTCGCAAACCTTTTGTTTTATGATCCAAAGCATCTATGTAAACCAGGCAATGCCTGAAACGACGGATGGGAGAAATGTTTCGGGTTGATGCAAACCTTGCTCAAGAGGTAGTTCATAAAAAGCTTTATTGCAAACTATAATGACCTGAAACGGTCGTGCGAAACGTTTTCAAGAATTTATGAAAGGAATAAAAATCTTTCCGCAACCCTTCTTTCATACTGCAAGGGTTTACTATGAATGACTAATAAAAACGTAAGATTTCATAAATCAGCAAATATTTTGTTGTGTTGTTCTGCATGCAGCTTTGAGATACTGGTGGTTTTGGAAATATAGCAACACTAGATAATTTGATGATGATTAATGAATTCTCTTTAACTTATCTTCATATTCTAGACAGGAACATGATCGAGCTGATAGGCAGGATGTAGTGAGCTGGGACACCGTTCGTCACCCTTAATGCTTGTTTTCATAAAGGAATAAGAAAAATTATAAGATACCTTCTAAAACAATGATATTGTCTTGTTTCATCTCTTGAAAACAGACGAAAATAAAATTTAATAAAGGTAAAAAGCCCATACAAAAAGTGAGAAAGAATTAAATCATTATGGCTGTAAAACAAATGATTATGTTTTAATTTTTTTCCTTCCTGATTTTTTTTAATGAGAGATCATGTCTACTGTGTCTCAGAAGAATTTGATCACAAACGCCACAAAAAACGTGGCATGGGAGATCCTCTGTCTCTGTAACTGCAGTTAAACATAACCAATGTCTTATTTTAGGAGATAAAGGCACAACAGTTACAAAAAAAAAGAAATGAAAATCGGAATTGTAGTTCAAATACTTCACGAGCTGCAAAAGTTGGGCGTAATATATGCACCTCGGTGGATTGTCGCTAGGTGAGCGTACTGTCGACGCTCGATGCCACGGCTGCGAGCGAGATTTCGTGCATTTGTTGAAAACAAGATATCAGAGAACTGGCAGGCATAAAAAAGAATCACGAGTAGCTTGAAACAAGATATCGCGGAGCAAACAAAAGAACTGGGAACTTGAGAAACAAAGAGAATTTGAGTAACAAAGAGAAACTGAGAAAATTGAGAAACGAAAGAGTTTACGCGATAGTAGTCCTATGCCTTTATCATCAAGGCTGCTTGAAAACACCGCCATTTTTTTTTTTTTTTTGCAAATATTCCTGACATTTCAAGCATCTGAAACAGCCTATCCAGAGATGTCAGAATCTGTTTTTCTTTCAAGCCACCTGACAGAACCAGCATAAGCAAAGGCCATCAAATGGCACAATAAGGAATACTAATCATTACTATCAACCAATTGCTACAACTTTCTTGAAGCTAGGAATATTATTTGCATTACTAAAACCATGATTTAAAACTTAACTATGTATCTACTACAGAGTAAATCTCTTCTAATTTCTATTCGATATATGACATGGTGAATATGAAAGTCGCTTCCTCAGCAATGTTGTCGTTTTGGGAGCAAAAGGGTGTATGGCAGAAATGCCGGAAGAAATGCCACGACCTGACCTTGGAGAGTAAAATGTGTAGGTCCCTCAAAATACTGTAATTTTCTTGATATTCCCTGATAAGAGTCTATCCGGATTCTGATTCCATGACGTACCAGACCTGTCGGGAGAATGGTAAATGTAAGCTCCTGACGACTTGAACGTGTTAATCGTCTTGACTTTGATATGTTGACTGACTGGCTGGCCCATGAGTGCAATCTGCCTTGGATGAGATCTGAAAAGAGCAAGCTGCTGATCACGAGCGGTACTTTCTGAGCACTGTTGTTACATGACAGAGAATTGCTTTCTGTTTGAAGTTACACTGAGTGTAAAATGTTGCTTTCTTGTTACTCTGGCCTCTCGTGTTCTTGAATGTTCGATATAAAGTACGGCCTCCATTACCTGCTTCTTGGACTACCGCCAACAGATTTTACAATATTCTGCAACTTTATGCGAGAAAAGTTCTTTATAGATATCAGTTTTATTTAGTTTTATGAATTTTTTTTCACAAACATACATACAATATTCCAATAGCAGGACAATGGTGCAAAAGGTAGAATTCAGCGTTTTATTTATTCCAATGAATCCTTTTGCATTAAAATATTACATTCAAAAAACAATAGAACAAGAAAAAGTGGTATTACAGAGGAATCTTAGTTGTCTTTATTTTAGTTCTTAGTGAATTTTTTCATAAACATATTAATATCCCAAAACAGAAGCAACGCATGAAAAAAAGTATTATGTATAGAATCTGGTTGGTTTTATTTAGTTCTTAGTAATCTTTTCTACAAAATAATATCGTTGTGACAATAAAAGTAAAAAGTGGTATTATGCAGAGTAGAATCCTTGCTGTTTTATTTATTTGAGGAACATTTTCAAAATATAATATTCAAAAGCAACAGAACAATGTATGGTAAAAGTAATATGTGAGTAGAATTTTATGTTTTATTTATTCCTCAGTGAATTTTTCTTTCATAAACATACATCCAAAATAGCAGGGCAATGTAATGGTGCAAAAGTGGCATTATGTGAGAAAGAATCATGTCTTATTTGTTCTCAGTGAATCCTTTTTTCATAAAACATGTATACGAATCCAAAAAATAGGCAAACATGAAAAGCGGCATTATGAGAAACTGGTTCGATTTGTTCTTGCGAATCCTTCAAAATATACATTATGACCGCACAATGTATAATGTACAAAAGTAAAAAAGTGAAATATGAGAACCCTAAGGTTTTGTTTTATGAATTATTTATAAAATATACATAATGAGTTCCAAAAGTAATATCACGGTATGGTCCAAAAGTAGTATTATGCATAGACCCTTATATTTTATTTTAATAATCCTTACAAAATATAAGTATAATATTCCAAAAATAATATATCATCGTATAAAAAAGTAAAGTATTGGTGAGAGAATTCTAGTTATTCATTTGTTCTTTAGTGACTTTTTCATAAAATATACATGATATTCTACAAAAAATAACAGGACAATGTATGGAAAAGTAAAAAAGTGGTTTAGGAGAATTTGAAGGTTTGATTAGTTCTTAGTGAATTTTTCATAAATATAATATCAGATCTTCAAAAAATATCGAGACAATGTATGACACAACTATATAAAATTGAAATTATTGACTTTATGATTACAAAAAATATATAATATTCCAAAAAACAATAGGATTAAATGTATGGTGCAAAAGTATATTATAAGAGAGAATCTATGTTTTATTTATTATTAGTGAATTTTTCTTTCATAAATATACAGAATATCCAAACAACAGGCCGTATGAAAAAAGTGGTATTATGAAAGTAGACCCTTAAAGGTTTTAATATTCCTTAGTGAATTTTTTTCGCTAAAATATAAAAGAGAATCAAAATAACAGGACAATGTATGGTAAAAAAGTGTATTATGTGAGTAGAATTCTTAGTCGTTTAGTTTTAGTGAATTTTTTTTCATAAAATATGGCATATTATCTGCAACAGGACAATATGATACAAATTATGATAGAATCTGAAGGTTTTATTTGTTCTTAGTGAATTTCATAAAATATACATAATATTCTGCAAAAAATAACAGGGCAAATGTATGATGCAAGGATATTATGTGAGTAGATTTCTGCTGATTTTATTTAGTTCTTATAATCTTTTTCATAAAATACACCTAATTATTTCAAAAATAACACGACATGTATGGTAAAAGTGGTATTATGAGTAGAATCGAAGGTTTTATTTAGTTCCTAGTGAATTTTTTCATAAAATATACATAATATTCCAAAACAACAGGACAACATATGATACAAATTATGTGTGAGTAGAATCTGAAGGTTTTGATTATTCTTAGTGAATTTTTTCTACAAAATATACATAATATTCCAAGAAAAATAACAGGACAATGTAATATGATACAAATTTATGTGAGTAATTTAATGGTTTTATTTGATTCTGATTCTTCTTACAAAATATACATAATATTCCAAAAAAAACAATGACAATGTATGGTAAAAAGTGGTATTATGGAGTAGAATTCTTGAAGGTTTTATTTAGTTCTTAGTGAATTTTTTTTCATAAAATACACTCAATATTTCAAAAATAACAGGACAACGCGTATGGTGCAAAGGTGGTATTATGTGAGTAGAATTCTTAAGATTTAAAAATTTGATTCGAAAATTATTCATCCGGATGTTGAAATGAAGAGCGACTTTTTACATTTCCAGAATGATGAATTGCATAAAAGAGTGCAAAAAAAGCACTGGAATCTATTGTTATATACACTATACGATGAAAAGTATCCGAACAATTTCGTATTTACACAATTTTTCGAATTTTTCTCGAAAGGCTGGCGGAACTGCCCTTGAACTTCGACCACGTAAATAATAGACTTGAAGTCACATATTACACTGAAGATTTGGTCATTTAGGGGACCGGCCAGAAATTGATGAAGAACGAAAGGATTTGGGCTTACCCCGTTTCACAGAAAACTGATAATGATTTGCAACTTCCATCAATGAATTTGTTTGATGTGAGCAAAATTTACATTCATGTTCGTAAAAATAGCACTTATATTCGGGGAGATATAAAGTTTTTTTTTTTTTAATCCCAAATCTTTCCGCATGTTTTTTTGCTTATAACATACAGGGTTTTCAACCAAATTATACGAAACTTGCAGAATATGTGACAATATGCTATCAAAGCATTATATAGAAATTAATAATTACAAATACTTTAATTAATACTTTGAAGATTCAAGGAAATATGAGTACTTTTAGTAAATATTTTGCAACTGCACACATGCGAAACGTAGTACAATCTTTCTTTCATAATTTCGAAGCCAGATATATAGGACAGCTCATATTAAAATTCCAGTTGAATACCGTTAGTAGCTCAGAAAGATATCGGCGTTGTAGCGAGCTGAATTTTCGTTTCTCTCTGATAGATGCTAAATGATGAGAAGTTTTCCAAAAATTGATAGTATTTAAACTTGAATCTACGAATAGTTTTATTAAATCGTATAAATGTTGAATATGCGAATACCCACACAGACTTATAAATTAAGTACACAATTTTAAATTGCAATTCGACGATTATTATTCGAGGATTCAAATTTCAATACTATAAATTTTAGGAAAACTTCTCGTTACTTAGCTTCTCTTCGAGAGAAACAGCTCGCTACAATGCCGATATCTTTCTGAATCATAACGGTATTCAACTAGAATGTTTATATAGCCAGAAAATTGTTAGAGCTGGCACATTCTATTTCAAGTCTTTCACAATCTCTCGTCACGATATATTGTTCCTTTCCTGTGCAAATCTTACGTTCATAGTGTGACAAAATCGACTTGTGGGTGCATGTGAATGCAGTCCAATAAGCAGAATTAAAAAATAAAGCTCTTTATTTTACAAATATTCCAAGCAAAGAAACGTAGCACAAGTATTAACACAGCACTAGTAAAAATTCACACCAGAGACTACCAATAAATCTCAACACAGCGCTCAAAGGTTTCTTGTTAGCTCACCAGCTTGCTTGCTGATCAAATTCCAACTCACTCTTCTTGGCCTGAGAGCTTGCCTTTATATTTTTCAACAGGAAGTGACTTCATTACGTAGGAAGTGACGAAATCTCTAGAAAGTTCATGAAGCCAGTAGAAATAGGTTGCAAGTTCGAGGTCCTTCTAGAAAATTCCATTTTCGCCAACTTTGCCGCCAAAATGGTCGACAGATTTGTCGCCAAGATTAGCATCTCATGGAAACGACTTTATAGCTTTGTAACAATATAAAAAAGTTTTTTAAAATGATTTTTCACGGATTTTTTAATATTTTTTTCTAAAAAATTATGCGATTTTAATTTCACTTCACACTTAATCTAGATGCTTTAAACATACTTTTGATAAAAATTTATTGAAATCTATGCTTTAAATTAATATGGGCGTTAATGGATTATAACAAAGCAACCATAGCATTGCTCAACGCTGATTTTTTTTTTTGTTTATAATATTCCAGTGATTTTAGAATAATTTCGTGGTGCTGGCATTCCTTTGCTCAGATTGGCTCTAGTTTTTGAGATAAAGTGAAAATTAAATTTCAATAGTAATATGTACACGCTAATGAAATCGCATCGAAACCGTCTCATGTATAAATCAATACATTAAATAAACTTAATCCTAAAAAAGTAATCAATAAATAAATCAGAAGATAAATCTATACAGAAATCTGTGTCAAATGTAAATTAAAGAATAAATAGGGTGCGTAGTGAGAAACTGCTGCAAAAATTAAGTACTTTTAAGCACCTTAGCCAAAAAAATTAAGCACCTTTGTAAATGCATATATACCTAGACCCAGGTAATTTCTAAGCAGAGGATTATTCCTATTTTATAATAATGCATAGTTTTTATTGAAAAATTTAAAATATACATATTTTTAAAATTTTAAATATGTATTTTTTTAATTTTAATATGTATTTTTTAAATTTTAATATGTATTTCCGTATTGGCACAACGTCTTCTATTGTAAAATAACGGATGTCTTTCTGATTTTTAAAAAAATAAATAAATAAAAATGGTAAAGCAAATTGCCAGTACCAAAAATTAAGTCTACTTTTATAAGTTGAACAATAAAAATCTGCGAACTTTTTCAACATTTCTTAAAATTAACAAATTATCAGTTAATTTGCCCCTTCGGGAAAACCATTCTAGTATTTCAATATAAATCTGTGCCCATGTTGAAGGAAGAGGGAGTGGAAAAAAGGTCATTAATAGTCCAGTCAACGAAATTAAATCAATAGTTTTGAAAATTGTACACATGTTCAAAGGCTCCTGATGAACATACTAAAAGTCTCTGGTCCTGGGGGGAGCTCGCGCCGCCACCTTATAATAAATCCCTATTTTCAGTTTTTCTTGAATATCTCGAAAACTATTCAGTTTACCAATTACAACTGATCTAACAAATTAAAGAGCGTAAAATTCTCTACACATACACGATTTTATTTTTCTTCAAGCTTTAATAGTTTCCGAGATAATGGGTCTCAAAGTTTGGCGCCATCTTGGATTTTGTCCTTTTTAGTTTTTCTGGAATATCTCGAAAGCTATTTAATTTTCAAATTACACTTGACGCAACAAATTAAAGAAGATAAAATT
>BGPR01041626.1:0-13556 GCA_013235015.1 Araneus ventricosus | reverse complement strand
GGTTCCAACCGTCAAGGTAACATAGGCTCTCTGGTTCTATCCGTCAAGGTAACATAGGCTCTCTGGTTCTAGCTGGTTCTATTCCACCGTTTTGCCACCAAATAATTTAGGCTGTAACGTTTTAGACAGCCAAAGACTCTGGGGAGGAAGGTCCAGAGCCCAGAAATACTCTTATTTCTAGCACGTGCGTGCAAGAGTTTTTATTGAATATTGATTAAATAATATATCTTGATTAAATAAGATGAAATTATTACATACATAATGATAGTTCAGGTACAGACGATTAGAGTCCTATACAGTGCTCACTAACCAACACAGGCCTAAAAAGAATGAAGTTGGTCTCAGTGACCCAAGTCTATCTTGTTACCAAGAAAATAGAGCCCTCGCTCGTCGCTGGGGAGTTCAACAATAGGCATTGATAAGTGCGAGAAAGACGGAGGGAACAACTCTTTGAACGACGGGGAGGGAACAGAAATTCTACCCCCAGCCGAAGTGGACAACAATACTATTTTAGCTAACATCAAGGGAGACGAGTTTCGAGGGAAACAGATTAATGACCCCAGTTTGGAAGGTCTTTTCGACAAGGCCGGAGAAGAGAATTCCAAATTCCAGGTAGATAAAGGAGTGCTGGTTAGAATTGCACCCGATAAGAAAGAAGGGATTCGTAAACAGTTAGTAATACCCGAAGAGCTTAGAGAAAAGATCCTTAAGTTGTGCCATAACGAATCTGGAACGCACGTAGGTATAACGAAAACGAAGGACAGATTATTGAGGAATTTCTTTTGGCCAAATATAATCAAAGAAACGGAAATTTATCGGTGCTGCGATCCGTGCCAACGCATTGGGCACGCAGGGGAGAAAAAAAAGGCTCCGTTAAAATTAGTACCCATAATATCGGAAATATTTACTAAATTAAATTGTGATATTACGGGACCGTTGCCAGAATCAGAAAAAGGGAATAAACATCTATTTACGGTGATGTGTCTCGCCTCAAAGTACCCGGACGCGATTCCCTTGAAAGACATAAAATCTGAATCTATTGTGGAGGCGTTGCTGTTGACGTTTAGTAGATTTGGTTTTCCGCGTGAGGTGTCCTGCGATCTCGGATCCTGTTTTACAAGTAACCTCACGTCCACCTTTTTGGAAAAATTTGGAATAAAGGTTAGGCACTCGTCCGTGCACCACCCCGAGAGTAACCCTATAGAACGTTTCCACAGGACAGTAAAACGCTTACTAAAAGTAATATGCCTGGAAAATGCGCGAGATTGGGAGAAGAATTTGCCGGCCGCATTACTAGCGTTGCGCACATTAGATCATGACATTACTGGCTTTAGCCCTTCCGAATTAGTTCACGGACGCAATCTCCGAACCCCAGAACGCCTTCTTTTTGAAAAATGGGCAGAACCCGAAGAAGAGAATTCATTAGTAACTGAATACGTATTTGAACTCTTAAATCGATTCCAAAAATATAAAGAGCTAGCGATGGGTAAAGCGTCAGCCGAGCAAATAAAAAGGAAAACTTGGTACGATAAAAAGGCGATCTCACGAGAATTTAAAATAGGGGACCAGGTTTTGATACTAGCAACGCATAAACCAAATAAATTTGCCATAAACTGGGTAGGACCAGGTGTGATAGATCAAAAATTGTCGGATACAAATTATATTGTGAAAAGGTTAGATAAAAAAGAGAAATCACAAATTTATCACATAAACATGTTAAAGCCGTATTATAAACGCGCAGAACGAGTTAATTTGTTGTTAACTGATAAAAGGGACCAAGAAGTCGAGGAAAACGACTTGGAAATAGATTACCCAGAGACTCACCATACCGAAATAAATTTAGTAGAGATAATTCAGGCAAGCCAATTAGAGGGACATGCCACGGAAGAAGACTTAAAGAAGTTGAGGAAAGTTTTGAATCAACACCGGGAAGTATTCTCAAATGAACCAGGGAAAACCGATCTGATAGAACATGACATTGAATTGATTAGCGACAAACCGATACGCTGCAAACCTTATCGAACCTCTCCGCGTCAAAATGAAATTTTAAGGGCTGAAATTAAAAAAATGTTGGATCTAGGAGTTATTGAAATCGGCGAATCAGATTATGTCTCGCCAATGATTTTAGTAGAAACGATCGGACGCGAGCCTAGGCCATGTATCGATTACCGGAAATTAAACGCTATTACGAAGACCCAATATTTCCCGCTTCCGAATATTGAAGAACGAGTCGAAAGAGTGGCTGCCGCGAATTATATTTCTGTCCTAGACTTGACCAAAGGCTACTGGCAACTGCCTCTCACAAAAAGGGCCCAAAGATATGTTGGATTTGCTACTAACTTTGAATGTTATATTCCTAAAACAATGCCTTTCGGATTGGTGTCGGCACCCTTCACATTCTCTAAATTTATGGCAGAATTGTTAAAAGGATGCGAGGATTTCTGTGTACCTTGTCTAGACGACGTAGCTATCTTTTCAAATTCACTAGACGAACATGTAAAGCACCTAGATGTGATACTAATGAAAATCGGAAACGCCAAACTAAAAATTAAACCCTCAAAATGTAGCTTGGGCCGTAAAACTGTAAAGTACCTAGGACATGTGGTAGGAAATGGAATCCGAAGTCCCGTGGAAGCAAAAATTCAAGCTATTGTGAATTTCCCTGCTCCGAAAACTAAAACGGAAATTAGGCGATTAATTGGGATGATAGGGTATTATAGTTGATATATCAAAGACTACGCGAAAATCGTAGAACCTTTGACAAACGCCCTGAGAGGGAAAAATAAAAGAGAACAGATAACTTGGACACCCGAATGCCAAAAGGCTTTCGACACAATTAAGGGTAAACTTGTTGAGAGGCCGGTTCTTCACGCTCCCGACTATTCTAAGCCGTTTATTATTCAAGTGGACTCGTCAAATACCGGTACGGGAGTCGTATTGTGTCAAAGGGACGAAAAGGGAGAAGAGCACCCTATCTTGTACCTTAGTAGAAAATTCATAAAGGCAGAATTGAACTATTGTACTACGGAAAAAGAATGCTTAGGGATTATTTACGCGATTAAGAAACTCCATCATTATTTAGATGGACAACCATTTAAAATTGAAACTGATCATAACCCCTTAGTATGGTTAAAGTCAAATGTAGGGAATAATCAAAGGTTGATGCGTTGGAGTCTTGCACTTCAACCATTCAATTACACGATTATTCATAGACCGGGAAAATCCATTAAGCATGTAGACGCTCTTTCGCGAGTTTAACAGCTGGAAAAAGTATTTTTGTATATATTTTGTAAATAGTAAATGTGTATAGGCATAAAAGGCTTCCTTGTTGCTATATGACAGTAGCATAAGAGTTTCACAAATGAAACTCGTCTTAAAGGAGGGGAGTCTGTAAGATCCCCTAAGATCCCCAGATCATTAGCGGTAACTTTTTTTCCCACGCAATGGGTCACAGGACAGAGCAGGTGCCTCAGCGGGAAGTCCTCATTAAAACGCCACCAAAGGGAGCTGGATTTGAGTCAGGCGCCCTCGGTCTGCTCTTTAGTGGACGTGATGAAAAGGGACAATTATCTGGAGCCTGAGAAACCGCTGGCGACGAAAGGACAAGCCCAGAAAAGGTAAGGAGCCAATAAGGGCTCGCTAAGGTGGACTCCACTTACAAAAGTGACGTGGATTTGTGGAGAGGTTTTTCTGGACCGTTCCCCCAGGAGGAGGACGAGAGAGTAAAATGGAAGGTGAGAGGGAAGAGAAGACGGGAGATTTTTGGAAGGCTTCTTAGCAAGAGGACGGCGACGAGCGAGGGCTCGATTTTCTTGGTAACAAGATAGACTTGGGTCACTGAGACCAACTTCATTCTTTTTAGGAAACTAGTGGAAGTGGGCCTGTGTTGGTTAGTGAGCACTGTATAGGACTCTAATCGTCTGTACCTGAACTATCATTATGTATGTAATAATTTCATCTTATTTAATCAAGATATATTATTTAATCAATATTCAATAAAAACTCTTGCACGCACGTGCTAGAAATAAGAGTATTTCTGGGCTCTGGACCTTCCTCCCCAGAGTCTTTGGCTGTCCTAAACGTTACACCCTTTATCCTTTTGTCTCCGGCCTTTGAACCATCTGGCCCGAATCTAACAATCCATGATGCTCCATTTTTCTCTTCCTCATCATCGCTATGGCGACAACAGAAGTTCCTTCACATCGTGGATTTTATTACCATTATCCGAAGTACCATTCTCTTCTTTTTTTGTTCCTGTGTGACTGATCCGAAAAACACTGAATAGTGTTCCATCCATTTCTACTTAGTTTCTCTCCTTTCGGTAGTAACCGGTCTCAATAACCTTCAATAAACTTGCACGTTCACTGGTATCATTTAAAAATTTGCAAAAATTAAATGAAACATCGCATAGAGAGAGTAAATAACTAACGTCATTGGATTACTGTTCAAACAAATTGAAAGGTGTACACGCTACGAAGAAAAAAGCGAAAGCAAAAATTCTGCCCTTCTCAAAATAAAAATAAAAAATATAAATATTCAAGGAGAGCAATATTTTTATCATAAATTTAACAGTGACAGAAACATGGAATGAAGGATTTGATAAAAAAAATAAATCAATTTAAATTTAATTACATTATTGGAAAGCAGTATTAAAGATCGTGTTTGAAATGAATTCCAAATTGTTTATTAAAATTGGGGAAAAAGAACGTATACGATTTAAATTCAGATCAGTAGAAAGAAAATGTTTTGAACTTTAAGATGGTATATAAATCATCTTCGTGCAATATATATTTCAGAAGTTATTGACAAAAAATGATGAAACAAAACGGCGAAAATTGGCTTAATGTTTGTGATGTAAATAAATATTTTAAAAGCAATAATTTTTTAAAATTGAAAAAGTACAGTTGATCTAGAAAATTAAACAAAACATCTGGCAAAAAGAGTAATTAATTGAATTTCACAGTAAATGGATTACTGTGCAACCATATTAATAGAGGTACGACATAATACCGAAATTAAAAGTCCACCTTGGAAATAAAAATGTCCAAAGAAAACAATATTTTGTTACATTAATTTTCATAGTGGCAAATGCACGTGAATGAAGGATTTCATAAACAGTAAAATGGCTTGGATTTAATTTTATAAGAATAGGAAATATTGTTATAAATTGCATTAAAAATGGATTTGAAAACTTTAATTATAAATAGAGAAAACTCTGTACCGCAATGGAATTCATATCACTAAAGAGATAATGTCTTTCTGTTTAAGATGATGTAAAAATAATTTTCGTGCGACAAATATTACAGAAGTTATTGATGAAAAGCGACTAAAAATAGCTTAATTTTCGCTATTTAATTAAATATCTTGAGAACTATTTAATTCTGAAAGTTCAACATAGCACAGTTTACATAGACATTCACGCCAGAATGTCGTGTACAAATTTCATGTCGCTACCGCTCACCGTTTAAGAGGAGTTCTTGTGACAGACACATGTATTTTCCGTTTTATATTATAATCTAGCTTTTTACCCGGTCTTGCCCGGGATAGATTCAAACTAATTCTTTACTGATTATAATTAATTTTATTTACACTACTGTTACAAATTTATTTTAAGACTTGACTTATACACATATTTTTAGTCTCCTTTTATTCATCGGCGATAATGAACATTGTTGATGTATCCTTCGCCCTTGACATTCCCACGTAGGAGAAGCACTCGTCGGTCAAATCCAAGCCTGTGACTCGAAGCGATTGTCCTTGCGCCGTATTTATTGTTATTGCAAGTGCAAGCCGAAGAGGAAATTGTAATCGTTGGAAATAAAATGGCAAGTCAGTCGGAATGAGAGTCATCCTTGGAATTAGGACGTGCTCGCCCTCAAATGGCCCAGTTAAAATGGTTGCTTCGATGATATGAGCATGTAATGCTTTCACTATCAGTCTGCAGCCATTGAACAGCATCGGTGGGTCCAGATTGCGTAGCAACATAATTGGACATCGAGCCTTCAGCAGTAATCTATGTAAAGGAATTCAACTGGGATTTAGTGAATTCAAAAACTCCACGGGCTGCCTTGTGGCTTCCTCATCATTTAAACATTTGTCTATTGAGTAGTATGTTCTTGCGGCTGTTGGAACTTTTTCTTGTACTGTGAAATTATTCTCCCTGACTTTCTCATTTAAAGGTGTTAATATTACGCGTTCTTGGAGCCATTGGATGTTCTGTATATTCAATGTAATATCTGGATAAAATTGATTAATTATAGATTTTCTGATGTTGGACAGATCTTGCAGAATTCATTGGAAAGCCTGATTTTCCCATTTTCTGTTGTTGTCAATTGTTGCCTGTCACCAATTTTAAGTAAATAACTAGAAAATCTTTGAGAGTTTTGGCAATTATTTTGAATTCTCATGTTGGTCGTTAATTTCATAACTTTCATCTGCTTCCAAAGATGTGACGATTTTAAACAGGCTTTGATTTCATCGGCCATCGTGCCTCTAGGAATTACTGTTAGTGTTTGTGGGAAATCACCTGCAAGGACAACAATTAGACCTCCCATAAGATCTTTATTTCCACGAAGGTCCTGGAGGGTTCTGTTCACGGCTTTGAGACCATGCTTGTGCATCATAGAATTTCGTCCCAAAATAGTACTTTAGCTTCCTGCAGCGCATCAGCTTTTGATGTTGCAAACAGGTATTTCGTTGTAAATAAAGTCGATGGGGATTTTAAGCAATGAATTTACTGTTCGTCCACCAGTCATCAACGTTGCAGCAATACCTGATGTTGCTACAGCGAGCGCAATATTTTTTTCTCCTCGAATTTTGGCAAGCAAAACATTTATGAGGAAGGTTTTTCCGGTTCCTCCAGGTGCATCGATAAAAATTACCCCACCTTCACTAGCGCCGTAGAACTTCACTACATATGGCTTGTTGATCTGTATTTAGCAATGACTCCCTCTGCGTCACAAAATTAAGTAATAGATCAGAGTCATAAGAAAATTCCCGAAGTATTTCCCGACTCATGTTATATGCGAGCTGTCGTGAAGGACTTAACATGCCAACCTCAGATAGAGATTTTCCGATCATCTTCAGGACTTTATGTTAAATCTTAATGAGAGCCTCATTGTAGATGGAATCGGTATAGTTTAAGACAATGTGACGATTTTCTGCTCGCAATTTATTCAAAATATCTTCAGACATGCAGTACTTATTGTTCTCCGAAAGCGCGTTTGGGCTGGAAGGTTCACAAAATGACAGGAGTAATGCGAAAAGTGTTCGAATTTTTGATGAGGAATCAGAATAAGCAGCTTGTTTTAACGCTTCATTCCATTAATTGTCATTTTCGTGTAATCCTAATGCCAAGCATGCTTCTCGATACGTCTCATACTCAATTCAATTCCCGGTTCGGAGATCTTTGAAGCTTGTTGGACCCTTAATTTTGTGCAACAACAGTCGGATGTAATGGCAATCAGTGTTTCTGGAGGGAACAATATAGACAGGGCCAAGAGCGTCTCCAGTTAAAATACCGTCATGTCCTTATACAATTGCACCGTGCTTGCGCCAGTTAAAAACTTTTTTGACTTATCCCATATATAAAATTCTGGAACATTGCAATAAAATAATGTCTTCGCAAAATTAAAGTTTTTGCAGAGCTCGAAGAATCCTGTCAATGTCGTGTTTGGTGGATTAGCTAGACGACATTGCAAATTGTCTTCGCCAAAATAAATGCGTTGCACGTTTCCCAGATGCATATCAAGATGTATCACTGTTGGGTGTCGTTCGTGGATGGAAAATCCAAAAATGCACCACGACGCTTCATTGCCAGAAAAATAGCGACCTGCTTGGTATTCAGAAATTTCATCAATGCAATTATTACTGGAATGAGCAGCAAAGACACCTTGGTCGGAACCCTTCTGAACGTACTTGAGAATGTATTTTATAGATTTTACGGAGTTAAAACATTCAACATTGATGTGGGCATCAAACATCTTCAGAAGCAAAGGTCTGTAAGTTACAATCCACCGATTATCAATCGCCACACTATCAGATTTCATTTTCACAGTTGCGGTTTGTCCACCGTCTTCTGGCTTTCTTCGTCGGTACAACGGATAGCCATCCGTTGCAAATTCCGTTTCCTTGATGAATTGACGCGGATACATTTTACTGTAATTCCCTTCTTTCAAGCATTGTGACAAACTATTGAAAGCGCCGCATGGGCCATGCATCATATTTTTAATCACGATGTCATAAAGGTTTTTGTCAGTTGAAGGATTGGGAATTTTTGCAGAAATAATATCATCAATTTGGTTTGGTCTTAATGTGTTCGTTAGCCAAATCAAAAAATGTGAATGCGGAAGTCCACGTTTCTACAATTCGATGGAGTATAACCAATACTTAACAGAACCAAAAACTTGACCTTCTACCAACACATTCCTGAATTTTATGAACTTTTGCCGAAAGATCCTTGCAACCAAATCATGTCTCTCAATTTTTGATTGACCATTAGTCAGTTTTTGTGCCATCTCTTTGCAATTTGGATTGAAAGTGTATGTGATGAATAGTGATGGCTTTCATCCATGACGAACGTAAGTGATGGCATCTTGAGCATATTCGTGCATATTTCGTGGAAAACCAGCAAACGTTGCGTGTAAAATTACCAATTTTCCATGATTAGCTCGGTCACTATAATTTGTAATTGCATCTTTCAAATGAATATATTCATCAACACGCAGCTTCTTTTGATTCCGTCGGATGAATAATAATCGCTCCGCCTCAATTTTGGCATACATATCAACCAAATATTGATGCAAATGTTGTCTGTAGTTCAACAAACGGTTCTCTGTCGATCGAACCATTAAACGATAGGCGTAGAACTACATTGCAGATACAATCTTGTTAATTTGATTTGATGTTCCTGGCTCAACTTGATTGATATTAATTGTGTATCCATCCTCACCACGTGGAAACATAAGCGGACACTGTAAGGCATCATACGTAATGTGTGTTTCGCCAATGTTTTTTCAACTCGTTGCTGCGCATTGTCAAGACAATGTCACGTTTCTCAAAATCATTTCCTGCAATGATTATGGCACCTTCATTTAGCGCCGGTGTGTTAAAGACACGTCCGTGGCCTTCTATTGGTTTCTTATCTGCCTTAATAACGATCTGTAGGTCTTCAGTTGGGTTATCCTCTATCGCCATTTTAAATTTTTGAACGTAATGATTGTTTTCGTGCAAAATCTTTGCAAGGATTCGATTAAACGTTTGGTGGTCTAAGGAATTAACATAAAGCGATGTTTCGCTTCAGCTTCTTCGTTTCCAAGGAAGTATATTTGGAGGAACTTCGCTTCTTCATTGGGAAGCGACACAAGCGATCCGGCCTTTTGGTACACTTGACCCTGAATTCGAAAAGTTGGCCTAAATCCTGTAGAGTCCAACATGGGCAATGAGGTTCCAAAGGAAGTCATCTGAAAACTGCTTTTGTATTTATGGATCATGCTGAGAAACTCTTTCGATTTTGGATGATTCCCTTCCATCAAACTCTTCAATATTTCTGGTAATTGAGGGAGTTCTGGTAAAGAAGCCTTTCCAATGGAACAGCATAATCCTGATGCCTCGGCTTCAAGTTTCAGAGCACCGCAAATAGTGCTCTTCGACGACATACTACCAATGACTATCTATGGAAAATTGGGATAGTCTAAATTAGGATCATAATGAAGTGCTTCGTCCTTCAAATAAAGCCAGTTACTTGCCCTCAAAGTGCTTTGTCTCATTCTTTCTAGATGGAGTCTATTACGCCGAGCATCAAAAGTTTCAGCCCCTACTCGATTCTGGTTTCCAAGTGCATTGCAATGAAACCTTCGCTATCGCTGCTCATTGCTTTCAGTAACTCTCGAGTTTAAAGTTCGTAAGTGATCTGACGCTTGGCGCTGGTTCTTAACTTCAAAAGACTCATTATTTCGTCTTGCAATTGCCCGTAATCGGTCGTCAGAATGTCGCTGTTGAGTTTCTTCAGCACTTGTGTTATTTCGTCTTGCAATTGTTCGAAATCTGTGATGAGACCGTCGCCGTTCAGTTTCTTCAGCTGTTTCATTCGCTCGTCCATCAGCTCGATATATTCTGTCCAATTCACGGATATGCGATTTTTGCTCTTCGGCTTGCTTCTCCCGCGACTGCCTTTTACGCATTCTGGCGAGACGTGAAGGATTAAATGCCTGTTTCTTTCTCTTAGGCATTTAGAAGCAAAATATTATCAGAAGTTTAAGAAAAATCTCAAACCGATTAAGCATTTTCTTTAAATTAAATAAGCAGTTTTTCCTTATGAGTCTCGTTCTTTCGTTTCTCAGCTCGTTGAATGAAATGAAATTCACATGTTTTTTTTTATTTTTGTTCTTTAGCTTGCATGTACCACGACTAATTTTAATGCATTTTGGTAAGACTTTCAGAATAAAATATCTTTGTCTTTCTTTGGGTATTTATAAATTAAATAATTTAAGATATTTAAGAAAAATCACTAACTGGTTAAGTATTTTCGGAAAACTAAATAAAACAATTCTTCGCCGCCGCATTTTCCGTTGTTCGGTATCTAAAAACATTCCATGACCTTACACACTAATTAGGATTAAAAAAATCCCTTTTCGGCAAGCTTGAAGGCAAAGGTAGATTCCTTTACATTAATGTTACAAAAGTCATGAAATATTACATAATGATCAATACAGACGTAGCCAATGACTTTATTGTTTCTACACATTGCAATATTTACGCTGTGATTCTGTTTTCATGACATTTGATTTTTTGCTACATCAAGGTTTTATCATTCCATTTTTCATCCCAAAAAGTTATGATAGATTTATCGGTCAGTACATTGGTCAATTTTTTATATCTCAACACATAATCATTCAACAGGTAGGAGTCATAAAGAAATAAACATCTCAGCAGTGCAAATATCTCCTAGATAACATTAAGCCAGCCTATCTGAAACAGTAACAAGAAATTGACTCTTGGCACGAATGAAGAAAGACTCTAGATTTAAAAATTAATTTATTTAATCTAGGTTACAATATAATTGTGCGAATATTACTTTGTCATATGGTAAAATCACATGACATGGAAACACTTAAATACTACTAAAATGTGCTCATTTAGAGAACTCCCTGGTTACAGAAATAATAGTCACTAAATTCTTAACATATAAGAGAATAAAATTATTAAACATTGTGTGTGGCAAATTTAATACGTGTTTTAAAGCATAGGATATGAATACAGCCAATTTGAACAGTAAATTTAAATCTCCATCGACGGTTAAAACCAAATACTCAGGAAGAAAATCCCAAACAATTTTAAAGTTAAGGAGATATTTTTCAATAGTAAAAAGGATAAAGGTAACTCTTATTTAAATATCTATCGTTTTTGGCTACTTTATATTGATTTTATTAAACAAATCATGGTCCCGCCATTTTTAGTTAAATATCAAATTAAAGTATTCTGTCAAAAAACCTATTATCAAATTAACTATTAAAATTATTTGATTAATTAAAATTAACTATTTACTTAATTAAAGTTAAAAATTAATTGTTACAGAACTTCACTAAAACCATTTCATGACTCATACTGTATGCCAGAAATCTTTATCTTATAATTATCTAATAATTATATTAATTTAAATAAAAGTCACTGTGGCTATGTATGTATGTTCCACATCTCCTCCTAAACCACTGGACTGATTTCAATCAAACTTTTCAAACTTTTTATTTAAGAAAAGAGAAAGGTCACCTTCAACTTTTCAAAGCCTAAAAGATGATTAAAATTTCACTTAATTAAAAATTAAGCAAGGCGTTTTTCCGCGATGTCTTTCATTTCCACAAATTTGTTTCTCTCATTTTAATATTTTCTTCAAAATTAATTTTAAACTGAATTCGTAACAATATTCTTGTTGATCAAAAATAATACGAAGAAATGTTTCCAGAAGGAAGAATGCTAAAAGAAAATTTTGAAAGTAGACGATTTAACAATTTATATCGGGACCAGCTATTGATTTATTTTCACGCTTTAAATTAATGAATAATTAAATAGTTAATTTAATTGTTTCAAAATATTCATTAAAACCTTTCATTGACTTTAGTAATTGTTAACAAAATTTGAAGTACCTATATAACAAATAATAACGTATGAAGTAAACGGATGTTTTTAAAAATCGTCTGGTTCAATTGATATTCTCATTTTAATTGAAAGCGTTTTAGATCAGAAGAGGAATTTGTGTATTATAATATTTATACAATAGTAATTTTTACATTGAAAATATTAAACATGAAAAAATTTTAACCCGGATCAAAGCCAGGTATATCAATTAACAGCTATAATTAACAAAATTTAACAAAGATATTAACTATAAATTAATTAGTCACAAATTAATTATATATTATACCGTATAAAAAGTGAAAGTGAATGCGGTTGATGGGAACTCATAACTTCTAAGTAATTCTTGCTGTCAAAAAACTTTCAGTATAAAAGAAGTTTGTTATGATAAGGTGATAATTCCCCTAATTGAAATTTTCTTTTTATCTTCAATCTTAACGAAGCTATGGGGAAAAGATAAATTGGGGGGTATTGAATATCGCTTTCCAGCTCATAACTTTTAAGCAATTCTAGCAGACAAAAAACTTTTATACTAAAAGTTGTTCGTTATCATAAGGTGATAATTCGCTTAATTGAAAATTTTTTTCTATCTTTAGTCGTAACAGAGCTATGGGGAAATGAAAAGTTGAGGAGGGAATTGAAAATGGCTTTTTACCTCATAACTTCTAAGAAATTGTGTCTATCAAAAAAGTTTCAATACAAAAGGTTGTTTGTTGTGATAAGGCAATAATTCGCCTAATTTGAATTTTCTTTCTATCTTGAATGGTAAGGGAATTATGGGAATATGAAATTTTCAGTCCCCCACCATTTCCACCCCCTTTCAGCTGGTTAGCCCATCTGTGAACTCGGCCGAGATTTTCACCGTCCTTACAACATATCCGTCGCCAGTTAAAATCTAATCAAAATTACTCTAGTTATCGTGTTTACAAAATAACACGGGCCAAAGCGTTATGCATATACTTCTCTACTACTAATAATAAGGAAAAGACCATTTTGCCCTGTATTCTCATAAGTATTAGAGCTACAAGAATGAAAGAGGGTGGAAGAATCTGCAAATGACGAGAGCTTTCCAACAAGGGGTAACATGCTTAGGTTAAAACGTACTTTAGGTTAGGGGGAGAGGAGGGGAAGGGTGGGAAAATCACTTTTCAGCTGATAACTTCTAAGCAATTGTAGCTATCGAAAAAGTGTAAATTCAAACATTGTTCGTTATGATAAGGCAATAATTCGCCTAATTTGAATTTTCTTTCTATTTTCATTTGTAAAGGAATTATGGGAAAATGAAAATTTCCACCACCCCCACCATTTCCACCCCCTTTGAGCTGGCTATCCCATCTACGAACTCGACCGAAATTTTCACAATCCTTACAACATATCCCAAGCTGGTTAAATTTACATCAAAATTATTCGAGTTATCGTGTTCACAA
>BGPR01041625.1:0-13557 GCA_013235015.1 Araneus ventricosus | reverse complement strand
ATGGTATTTTTTCGCCCCTCATCGTATTTGAATTTAAAAAGTGACATAAACCCACTGACGTTTTGTCCCCGTGGCCAGTGGCGTAGCGAGAGTAAGTGGCACCCGGGGAATTGTATATTTTTTATTCCAGTCGTCAGCAGGTGGCTTAATAAGCGTAAATAGTACCAAGGGGTATGACATTATTTATACACCTCCTCATTATATTTTGCTTTAAACATGGCATAAATGCAGTAATGTTTTGACTCCACGGAGGTGTTGTAACACTTGCGTACAGTAGCATTTGCGTACAACCCATTAACGCCTAATGAATCATCTGTTGGTCATCGACAAGAGGTGTTCGTGTAGGTTTGCTAGAATTTATGGTGTTGTGACACTTGCGTACAGTAGCATTTGCGTACAAGCCATTAACGCCTAATGAATCATCTGTTGGTCATCGACAAGAGGTGTTCGTGTAGGTTTGCTAGAATTTATGGTGTTGTGACACTTGCGTACAGTAGCATTTGCGTACAAGCCTTTAACGCCTAATCAATCATCTGTTGGTCATCGACAAGAGGTGATTCATGTAGGTAGCTATTGGTAAGAATATTTGGCAAAGGGGACCGAAAAATCGAAAAGTTGTTTATCTAGAAATTAAAGGTGTTGGTATTTTAGGAGTGTGTTGTATAAATCTGAGAGATTTTTTCTTGAACTAGTCAACATATCAATGAAGTCTACGTGTATTATTGTATAGTTCAAATCTTCTTTTGTATTTTTTTCTATCAACAGTAGGTTTCATTTACCATTTAATAATGGATCTAGAAGACTTCTTCTCAGTCACACAACCGATTGTCACAGTCATTGATTGATTGTTGATGACTTGTACGCATCTACTACTGTACGCAAATGCCACATAATCCTCCACGGTGCCCCCTAAATCTGACCTCCGGGGCATCTACACCCCCTTGTGCCAAGGTCGCTACGTCACTAGGTGGACAAGGGTTCAGAAATTTGGGACTGTCAAACTCG
The DNA here is from genome assembly GCA_013235015.1 of Araneus ventricosus. NCBI lineage: Eukaryota > Metazoa > Arthropoda > Arachnida > Araneae > Araneidae > Araneus > Araneus ventricosus. Next base: position 12,552 of record BGPR01041625.1, on the reverse strand, counting down.
TCCAAGACATCGGATGCTTTTACCATTGATATTAACCTTTACCTCATACTTTGATTTGTTTGATATCTACAAGGTGCGTTCGAAAAGTTCGGTGAATGGTCTCATAAAATAAAGGAAACAATGTATACAAACAAAATACCTTTACTAGCATTCAAAGCAATCACCATTAATTACAATACGCTTTTGACATCGGTTGTACAGCTGCTGGAAACTGTCAGCAAACACTTCTTTCGGTATCGCTCGAAGCACCGTTGTCACACGTTGCTGGACCTGCTCAATGCCGGAAAAGCGTAGACCTTTTTCTTACGCTTTTGCAAATGTTCGTGAATAATGTTGCTCACACTGTCTAGGCTTATCTTCAATTCTTCTGTTATCATTCTCAAAGACAGCCGTCGATCATCCACAAGCATCCGTCGCACTCGTTCGATGTTGTCTGGAGTTGTGCTTGTTGGTGGTCGACCGGAACGCGGCTCATCTTTGACATCTTTCTTTCCGTCTCTAAAGCGTTTAAACCACTCAAAAACACACTTTTTACTCACTGCGTCCACTTTCACTAACATTTCGTGTGTCTCCGTCACCGTTCTGCGTAATTTGAAACAAAACTTGATGTTCACGCGTTGCTCCATTTCGCAGTGACGCGCCTTCTCACACTGACTCGTTAAATTGGTCGTAGCGCACACTTCCGCTTAACTATCGCTAGGGGGCACTAGTTGCCATCTCTCTCAATGCATCTGCGGGAGGGCAGCATCCGAACCAGCGCGGTTATTCTACTATGGGACCATTCACCGAACTTTTCGAACGCACCTTGTATGCAGATATTTTTTTTTTATTTATGCTGATGCTTAATGCAACTTGATTTGTCATATACTGTTCATAAGGTATATTGTATTTCGTTTCTTGAATTTCTCCCTTTGTGTTGCGTTTTTTTAAATCACCATAATGTTTTTAGGCTGCATGCTATCTGTAAATTGCGATGAAAAAATGATTTATTGAAAAAAATTGGGATGAAGAAAATGCAAAAAATCCTTCAAAACACTCTACACGGCAGACCATTACACCTACAGCTACCATATTAGGCACTTAGTTACTTATTGGGGAGTAGGTACTCACTAAGAAAGGGGTTTTCAAAATTTTAATTACATTTTTAATTAATTAAAAATTAAACGAAATTTTAAAGTGTTTCTCAATAACTACGGAGCATAATATCACAAAAACCAATTTTATGACACTTTAAAATTTAAAAAATTACCATCCAGTGATACCAATTTTATTATACAACTGTTGATTGGATTACAACTGTTGGAATAGGTTTTTATTATTCATTCGTTATTGAAATGCTAAGTAGTCTGTTTAATCGTGGAGTCGGCTTTCACAGTATTATCGTTAATTAAAAAAATAAGTAAATTTACATTTGAAAAATATTTAATTTTTAAATATTTTTGCTTGCGTACGTTCGTTCCAAATTTAATTTAAAAAAAAAATCAAAAATAAAAGCATCTCGCATTTTTGTATTCTTTTGAATAATTTTATGAATTTGTAAATTTTAAATTTTGAAGAAGAAAATTTTGATTTAGAAACGCCGGAGAAATAGAATTCTAAAAACGCAGACGATAAAATAAATAATGCTTTTGAACATAACTTTATCCTGAAGTCATGTTTTGGATTAGAGGTAAAAGCTTCCCTTGTTCTTTTTCTTTAGTGCTTTGGTGAGTGAACATGTGAATTTTTTTCGTCCAGAATTGTAAATGAATCTTATTAATTATGCATTTTCACTGTCACAAACTGGAATACTGATTTACCATTCTTCCCTAAATAGGGTAATTCTATTTATAGTATAAGGTTAAAGGGAGAATTTTTCAGAAACCAGTTCATTCTAATCGATATATTTTATCTCTAAATATTAACTTCAAAGTAAAAAAGCAATAATTCAGGTGCATTTTTTCCTGTCGAACGATTGATCCATTTATTTCTAATTACATGAGCAAAATTTCCGTGTCGGTTGAAAACTTTGCTGTGAAAGACGTCCTCGAATCCGAGAAAATTCACTGAAATAAATTCTATAGAATTTTCTAAACTTTTATCGATTTTTCTATACTTTAAGAATAATTCCAATTAGATTCTGATCAGTGTTGTTGCATTTGTGAATAAAGAGATAGAATTAAATATGCTAATGAGAAAAGAATTATGGAATATTCTTAAAATATGTGAGGATTGGAAATTTAATAGAGACAACTATAAAATGACACCCGATACAACATTGATACTAGCTTAAAACATTTAAAGCTCTTCTATGCAGTCATCAGCGATGTGTACAACTTGTTTTTAGAATACCTGAAGCAGTTTTATTGATGGCTTGGACGCAGCGGTCTATCGCTTTAAGAATCTCTGCAACAACTTTGTAGACACTCGTGATTAATTTTTGTGTTCTCTTTTTTTCATTAATGCTTACATGTGGTCTACTTTTCTTTTACGAACATTATAATGTTTTTGTGGTGACATACTGCCTGTGAATTTCCTTCTTGGATAGTAGGTACTCACCAAGAAAGGTTTTTAAAAATTTTAATTAGATTTTCATCAATCAAAAATTAATCGAAATTTTAACATTTTTCCCTCTATAAATTCGAAGTATATTATCGCACAAAACCCATTTCCACACCATTTTAGAAATTCAAATTCTTTTCAGCGATATAAATTTTATTTCCACGCATTTTTTTTTCTGTAATTTAAATAAAAATTTTCAAAATTCATTTTAAACACAATTTGTAGCAATACTTTTTTATTGTTGAAATCAAATTCTAATCATTTAATTGTGTCATCAAATCTTTCACTCGCATGCTTTTGTCAATGTTGTGATAAAAAGCTATTGTTTTCTTAGCACATTAATTCCAAAGCAGAATTTTCACTTCCACTTTTAGTAAGTGGTGTGATAGAGTTTTGGGCTGGCATTCTTTTTGTAAATTACACGATGTGAAATTCGTTATGCACAGAATTCAACGTCTGATGTAATCAAGACAACGAAGATAAGGCAGACAAATTGTCAAGCTTCGAATAGAATTTCCTGTTTTCTTTTTTAATTTCATGAATGCATACATGATGTGGTCTGCTTTTCTTTTATTTTTGATGTACTGACATCAAAAATCTTTATTTTATTATATTTTTTTAAAGCTAGACTAAATAAGACAAAAGATTCTCGGTTTCTTTTTTTTGCATTGTTAATATAAAATGTAGCATTATTACCATGCCACATTTATTTTTAAAATACATTGGTTTAAATTTTTGTAAGGATATTATCTTCTTACAATTTCCTATAAAATCTCCGTTTAATACTGAAGTTATTTTTCAAATGAAAAAGAACTATTATTGTAGCTTATCACTGTTCCATTTTTTAGACCTTGCTTGTAAATCATTTCGATTTGAAATACAGCGCTATCGAAAGACGCAGCGTGAGATGAATAACATATATTTGCTCTGTCCCAACCCAATTCTGTTTACTACAACTACAGGAGCTAGAACTTTCACTACACCTCGTGCCCCATTCACAAAACACCACTACGAGAAGTCAGGTGAAATGAAAACGAACCCAGAACTCGAACAACGAAACAACCAGAACAAGAAAAGAAAAAAAGAACCAAAAAATCGCTCCCGGCGCTCTGATTGGTCGAGAGGTTGCAGATGGCGTCTTCGTCAGCGATGAGTGGGCAATTCGTCCGACTCGCTCGCGAAAAAGCGAACGCGAAGAAACTTTTTCCTCGGAGGAGGGTTGTTAATGTGTGTAATCGTAACCGAAATAATCAGCTGTGCAGAGAAGGGCTCCGAGAACTCTCTCCGGTCAAGTGTATGCGTCAGATTTTGTGGTCAACTACTAGCCCACCCTGAAAATGTCGAGTGGTCAGTTATTCTAAGCTCCGGATGTCGCGATTTTTTGCAGAAAATCCAGATTAGGCCTAACACTGCGTGGGCCATGCCGGCTCTCCAAAAAAGGGTGTTCACGACACGAACGGTTTTTTGATCAAGGCTTTCTTCGCCTACTCCCGTGTTTGTGATTCTTGTGTTCTTTTTTGTTCTGTCACTTTTGATTTCAGTGGCCAAAAGAGACTCCCATTCAGTAAGTGGGATTGACTCCCGACCACCTGTACACGTAGACGGAAGTCGGATCCTTCGCTCGCGGTCGCCAGGCGCAGTGATTGCCGCTTGACAAACACACATTCTGTCCGCTCGATCGGAAAGTTAACTGTTTGAAAACCGAACTTCTTTTTTTTTCGAAGCCGATTCCTTATTGGCTTCTTCATGGAGCTAATAATGGAGAATCATCATACCAATGGGACTAACGGAGAACAAGATCCCAGTCTCATACAGTATGAATCGAGTTTACACAAATTTAAAGGTAAGCGTTTGTTTACGTTTTGGATTTCTTTTGTTTACTTTATTCTAACACTCGAATTTCATTGATTCCGGTTTTGCAGAACCATCTAAAAGTATGCATTAATCATTTTTGTGATCATCGGATAATTATATCTAGTATTTAAACGAGTGGATTAATGTAATTCATTGTTTGTTTACTTTTTTGTGATGGGTAATGCTTCGTTGCACGAACATTCACTCCCTATTCTTCTCCATTGTAAATAGCAAACTTGTATTCTAAACTAAATGTTATTGCTGTATCTAATAACAAGTCTGATCATTAGTTTTATAAATGCTTTTCTACGAAAGCTGGTTGAATAATTAGTCTTTAAAACGAAACTAAACTTTGTAATTTGTCTGAAAGATTTTTACAGAGCAACACACTTTATTTAAAAGTGCATAGAATTTATTTCTTATCGTTTTTAAACATTTTTAGTCCCCTTTTTTTTATCATTATCATAAAACTTGTATTTTTTAAAAATTTTACTACTTTTATTTATACTTTTGTTGCTTTTTGCATTAGTTTGTTTGACTGTATACGTTTAGAAAAATACGTTTAGTAACTTAAGAATTTCGTAGGGAAATATTTTGGTAAGGGAAACAAATGGATTTATTGGATTTGATTCCTATTAAAAGTTGAACGCGTGTTAGTAAATAACTATGTTATTACAGTCAAGCCATAAATTCTCTCCTGCTTTGAACCATGCTGTTTTCACTGAATTTCTGAAACAATAGAGCACTTAGAAAATCATATTTCTCTAATTTTTTACATTTCATATTATTGTAAGATTCTACTTTCATTAGAAGAATTCGAATAAATCGCTTTTAAATCGGTTTAAAATAGTTTATTTTTCAGTATTCATAGAAGATAAAGCACAGGAAAATTTTAATTGTAATAATACGATGAATTTTCATGATGAATTTATGGAAAGTAAAAATGTAATGGGAAAATATGTCGCAGTTTTCCACTATTCAATGACATTCAATTTCCTGTTCCGAAATTCCGACTCGTGGTAAACAATTCGTCGTGTAGTTTTCTCGAATCATATTATTTATTCACTAATGCGATTCGTATGCCAAATAATTTTTTAATTGAATGTCATTCAAATCAAACTATGGGCGCAGCTTATCCCATTCGAGGATCTTGTGCCAGGGAAAGTCAAATCAACAAATCAAATCAAACTATGGAAATTAAGAAATTAGATTCAAATATTATAAAAATAATCAAAAAATTATCTTTGATTACTTTCTTTAGGAAGGCGGTTTCAATTACATTTTGTTACGCCTAAAAGAGATACGATTGGAATTATTCTTTTATAAAGTTAATCGAATTCTAAGTTCTAAAAGACACGAAAAAAATATTAAACTTTGAAGTATAATAACATTGATCACCTTATCTAGGAACTACCCATTTGACAGCCAGAGAGTTGATAAAACTGTTAGGTTGATTATGACAAACAATGAGTAATTGTAACAAGCCGAATTTATCTTGCCAACGTGCAATTTCAATTTAGAACGGCCTTTGTTTGTAGAAGTACGTTATCCAAAAGTAAAGCGATGCAGCATTCCGTCGAAGGTCTAGGTCTACCTGCTTTGTGACGTAACGCGGCATGATGTTGTTTTTAACGAAGTCGAGAACAATAAATAAGTATAAAAAATTATGAAACGGACGTATGAAACCATAATAAAATTTTCTAGATAAAATTACTCTCGCATGAAGACAAAACCTACTAAAATTAGGAATTCCATTAGGGGAAAAGTGGGAAAGGCCATTATCTTTTCATTTGGAGAGCTTTACTCATCAATTTTTTTTAAAAAAAACAATTTTAGCTTCAGTGTTAAAACTACGTCCTTTCTCCCCGAAGAACACTTTCTATATTGTTTTTAATACTACTTTTATTTAATTACCAGATGAAAGGCTTATTCCCTTTCATAATAAAAATAATTTTGCATCCAAACATAATTTTTGGTATTTGATTTTATTCATAAAATTAAATATTATTAGATTTTGACCGTAGATAAATGCATTAAAGGAGTTTTTTTTTATTAAGTTATTATTTAAATTTCCTGTTAAACTAATCCCAAGCTTGAAAAATTAATATTTGATAGGGACGCTTATGTGTAAATAACAGTATTTTAAAGATTTCACGAACTAGAGGTGTTTTCCAAGAAACAAGTGAACTTCCGTGGCTAATCAGAAAACATTTAAATAAAATTTGAACAGCTGCCCACAATCCCAGGGCTAAAAGAATGATAATATTTTATTTTTTAAAACAAAGGATCATATGACATTAATAATTTCATTTCAGATAAATGGACAAATATCATCATAATTGTACTTGGAGTACGTTTTATCTTTTCAATATTGTCAAACTGACAGCAACACCGATAGCTAATCATTCTTTTGAAATGCGAACGATATTTTTGTCATCGATTCAATAATTTTTTCTGAGCTGGTTGGGGCCGTATATTAGTAAACCCGAAAGGAAAAATTAAGGTAGTTTTGATGTGAATAAAACAAAATTCAGAATATCGTCGTATCTAGAATCAAAATAAATTGGTTTTTCCTCATTTTGAGAGCTTGTTAGGAATTAGAAGGAAGAGGATGACAGAAATTCATTCTTTATCCTGTCGAATGTTCCATGAATTAGAATCACAAAACGTATCAATTTTTTTCAGACATTTAAATTATCTCCTGCCAATAAGCAATATGTGTATTATCCATTTCCCAGTACCCAAATTTGGTCTCCTGTTAGTATTTACTATGTAATGGAGTCAGTGACACTAGTCATAAGTGCAGCATCAATTTAATTTTGGAATTCAATGCGAATCTTATTTATGATTTTGTATGTTTACCATTGGCGAATCCAGGATTCGGGTGGGGGGGAATGAGGTCATAAAAATTTTGTATCGTAGTGACGAATGTCAAACCACATGGCTTATATAAATCAAAACACTTTAACTTTACAGACTTTCCTCACCTGACAATAAGAACAATGCAATACTTTCGATAATTTAATAAAGAATACAATGAAATGACTAGCCAAAAAATGTTTTCGACCGCGCCAACGCTACAAGTGCAAGTGGAATGACTAGAAAAGTAGGAAAATTTTCGATTCTGTCAAGTCAGAAAGCAATGTTGCCACTATTTTATTACTATTTCTTTAAATGAAAATTAAGATCAAACAGTTGTAGTGATTTTAAATTAAATCACGAATTTTGGTTTAGCTCTGGGGGCAAGGGCTGCAGCCCGATAGCCCCTCCCCTGGACTGATATTTATTATTTAAATCGCAAATAAGTTTTAGCGTCATAAAAAAAAAAACTTTTATTGCGAACTTTACAAACAACTCTAATTGTGATATTTTTTCATTAGATACTGCCCTAGCAAATTCTATTCCGATGATTAACTAGAAACCACTAGTTCTTAAATCTCATTCGGAAATATTTTTACGAAAATCTTTAAGTGAGTTAATTCTTCCGAGCGAAAATTCTTTTTGGAATGCACGGCATGTCCGTTTGAGCTGCATTCGAGAGGACTTCGCACCGCGTTTTGACGTCTCCCATGACTCATTAAACAGTGAGGAGGAAACGAGGAAAAAGAAATATCTCCTTCCAAAGATGGAGGGACAGATTAGCGAACAGCCTCAAAAGGAAGTTTCGCTTCCATCCCCAGACACGGAGGAACTCAATTCGGCCCTTTGTTTTGCATCGTGCAGATGACTTGCATTTGACTACAGCATCTTCAGGGTTATTTCTGGGTTGTGATGGTCGTCTAAATAAAATAATCCACTCTCACAATACAAAATCTTTAATAATGAATTTAGTTAGTTTAGTTTTTACTTCAGTTTATTAATTAACTAATTAATATATCCGGTGTTTCACGGGATGAAAATATGTTGTCTTTTGTTTATAAAAAATTACTAATTAATTGTCACAAAACCTTTACTAAAACCTTCCTTGTACACCAGTATTAACGAGGAAAATTTAAAGTTCGTGTAACATAACAAAGTTATCAATTATCAAATCAACTGTTGATGGCTCCTAGATGTAAACATTATATGACAGAAAGTAAAAATATATCCGATGTTACTACTCGGCGGGACGATCACGCGCATCTAAATAAACGATTTTTTTTAAAAACTTAGAACATTTTTAATGTAGAAAATACTTTGACATAGAATATTATAATGCGCAAAATTCTCTTATCATTTGCAGCTTTGTTTTTTAATTAAAATTAGAGTATCAGTTGCACCAAACGATTTTTAAATCGCCTTTCAAAAATATTGACTGTACCAGGTGATTTTTAAAAATCGCCTGAAGCTAATTTCCCCCTTAAGGTATTGATCATTTTTAAAGAATGATTAAAATTTAATTGAACAATGCGAATGGCAACTTAGAGGCAGATAAATAAAATGATTTCAAATATCCATATTTCCATTTAATTGGAATGGCAACACTAAAGAGAATCTTTTCTGTACATGGAAGCATAATTTTTAATTAATTAAAAATGAACTATTTAATTAATTGTCGCGGAACCTTCTTTATGGTTCATAGTATAGGTCAGCAAAATTTGAAGAAAATGTATTTAGTAGTTTTGATTTCTATAACGTAAAAACTATTTTATGTACTTCATTTTTAATTGTATAGATTAATTAATTGTGTTGTGATTAAATTTGGCTCCTCTTTATTGAAAAAAGTTTGTTTTCATTCTAAATTACTTTTGTTAACTTTTTAAAGGCCATTTTTTTCTAGTATTGTTATAGTAAAATCACTTTGATATTGAGATTCATTTAAGAAATTCATTTAGCGTATTCGATGACATTAGTTTTTTTGTTAATTAATATTGCTAATTAATAATTAATTATCAAGTCCAGATATTTCCGTATGGTTTTGAGAAAAGAAATTTGAACATCTAGGATTTTTTTTTCATCGAAAAATTTCTTGAAAACTTATGCCAACCTTAAAAAATGCATTTAAAAATTGATGAAGTTGCTGGTAAGTACACTTACCGCGGCCTTATAAAGGGTTGAAGTGAGTGACCAGATTAGTCTGGCTTGGAAAAAATGCCGCAGATTGTCTCGTTTTTTACTCAAAACTGAACAGCCCATATTAAAAAAAAATGATTTTCCTAGATTTAATTTTTAAAAAAATATCTTCGGAAGAATCCTCCTTCCCAACTTTTTCTGTTCTAGAATATGTATATCTCAATTAAACCAATGTGAATGATCCACTTGAAGTGCTTTTTTGTGTTCCTTTATCTCATCCGGATTTTTCTCGCTAATTACGTCATAATAAATTTAAATAATTATTTATCCATTTGTTTTGTCCAACCAGTATTACTTATTCCTTCTTTATCTGCAGGGTCCTGTTTAAAATTCAGATATTCACGTATTAGGAAACGTTACGCAAAAAGCGAGGCTAAAATTCAGCATTTCGATCCCGTGATCACCATTAATCTGTTGCCATGATAAAGCATCTGAAATGTAAAAAGCAATTACTTTTTATAAATAACTTTTAAAGAAATCGAATTTTTGTTGCTCGTCATAAAAGTTTTGTTCTTAAATAAAATTTAACGAATTTAAACAAGACTGACGAAAGCAAGTTCTCATTGTTTTGTATGAGAGTTAATAAATCGTTAAATACATAATTAACATTACTGTTCCGAGAGCTGTTAAAATAAATACATTTGTCATGTCGTTCTTGTACTTCCCCGAAATGTTCTTATTTTCAGAATAAGTATTCTTATTGATAATGGAGCCTCTATTTATAATCGGAATCCATTTGCTGAGAGCCGTCATTTTTCATTTCCTCTAGTCACTTTTCCAGACGTCTAATGTCGATGATTTTATGTTCGCTCCCTAAGAATGTTAATTCGCTGACCGCAACGTATGTAGTTGCATAAGTTTGCTTAATTGTGCACTTTAAACAGTTAGTTCTTTCTGTCATTTTGAAGAATTGACCATTCATATTGATGGAATTTACGTCAACTCAATTGAACGTCACCTATTGCTTTGGTCCCAAGAGGTTCTTAACTGTGATTGCATCAGAATCAGCATATTTATTAAACTACCCATTGTGTTTGCATGAAACCGCAATCAGTTACGACTTACCTTGATTTAAAGAAAATAACGCAGCGCCATTTTATTGATTACTATTCTTAACAACTTCAAGATCAGAGACAGCATGAATTGGAATTCATTGCTTACCACGAATAGATTTCGCAAGAGTTATTGCATGCTAAATCCGATGTAACGATCTTGAAGCCTTCGCTATTCCTCCCCTGTGGGAAAGCATCGAAATTTAAAACTAATCCCATGGGAATTGTTATAATATAACGCTTTTCTACAGTTTTCTCCTTCTGTCGAAGTTCTAGAATGGAGTGAATTCTTGCGATATCACAGCCACATAAGTCAGCCATTTTTGTTCTTGTTATGGTATAATAAAATAATTTTGGTATTGAGATTAATTTAAGAAAAGAAATTCATTTAGCTTATTAGACGACATTATTTTTTGTTAATTAATTTGATTAATTAATAATTAATTACCAAGTCAAGACACTTCGTTATGGTTTGAGATAAGAAATTGGAACATTCAGGATTTTGTTTCATCGAAATATTTGGCGGGAACTTACGCTAACCTTAAAGAATGCATTTAAAAATTGATGAATTTGGTGGAAAGTATATTTATTCCCAAGGACTTAAAAACGGTTAAACTGCAACTAACATTTTATGCTGTGCCAAGATTGTGTGTTTGCTTACGTTTTGCGTTAACTTGTAGAATAGGAAAAACACTTGGCTGTTGAACTTTTAGCTGTTATAATGCCAAAAAAAGTATACATTTTTCAAGTTTTCTTTTAACAACTTTGAGTTATTAAAAGCATGGATTGAAAATTCGAAGGGAATTTTTTAAGTTCACACCATACTGGGTTCGTGTAGGCATGGAGATTTTTCCATCCCACTAGTATATACATAGTGTCCGAGAATGTTAGACATATTTCAAAAACTGATTTAAAAAAACTAATGATACAATTACGATTTTTCTTTTAAATGAGAATGCATTTTAAAAATAGGTGACGTAACATTACGCCGTTCTAAATTTACTACGGCGAGAGATTTCTATTCGGAATGGCTTTCGCTACGTTTTCTGGTTTCCTTTTCTAGTTTTTCTTGAATATCTCGAAAACTCTCCAGCTTTCGAATTACAATTGATTTAACAAATTAATAAGCTTAAAATTCCCTACAAATACATGCTTTTATTTTTCTTCCAGCTTTAATAGTTTCGCAGATAATGGCTCTCAAAATTGGAGATTTCCAGTAAGTTGCTACCACGTAGACCACCGTAACGGCGCGTTGTCTATCTGAAAAAAAAACCCTTTTAAAAATGCGCTCTCATTAAATAGAAAAAAAAAACACGAAAGCCCGTAGTTGTATCATTATTAGTTTTTTTAAAAATAAATTTTTAAATGTGTCCAACAATTCTCGGACACCCTGTATATTTACTAATTTATACAGAAAAAAAAAAACTTAATTTAAGAAATATTTTACTAAACATTATATGTTAATGGGAACGTTAATCAAGTTTATATTAGACCTACACTAATAAAGCTAACGAACACGAATTATTCTGATGTAGATACGATATTAAATAAATTCTATAAACTTTTTGAACTATTGAAAAGTCGAAGAACGTAATTAAAATTCTAAAGTTGGAGTTAGAATTATATTACCAAAGAAAATATAAAACGAACATAAATAATTTAAAACAGCAGAAGAATTGTTCTTACTGTTATGGGAAACAATTGCGCGATGTGCTTATAGATTCAAACTGTGATTCACTGTTTGTCACTTCATCATGTGAGCATGACCTCATTCTGTGACATGAGTTAGGTAATGGCTGGAAGAACATATTGAGGACTTCGTAGTTGTGATTCTATACTTTTTTTGTAGCATCCTTTTAGGGAATACTGTTATCTCTCGTATACTATAATATTGAAATTACGCTCTTGTGTTGATCATTTATTAAATTTAAAGCCTTAAAACCGCATCAAGAGGCGGATAAAATGTACATCAGCACGCTTCCAGTGTTGGTATCAAGCGAGAGTGTCAGAACATTTTTGAGGTTTGAAGTAGGTTGGAATGGGTTGAATACAA
>BGPR01041624.1:0-13557 GCA_013235015.1 Araneus ventricosus | reverse complement strand
GACATGGTTAAGAAATGATTTTTTATTGTGTTTTATAGACGAATTTGTTAATGTTTTAAATACAATAGCTACTGGTTTCCTCCTATCCCAGAAATAAGAAACTGTGTTGGGGTCTATACTGGTAAAGGGTTAATACATTTTCTATCTTAAGTATGGTGCAGCTCACCCTGTAACTCAATGCTTCATGAAAAATTTTCTTTCACCTCTTATTATTTTGTATTAGTGTTTCCATATTTTGATTCCAAAATGTTATTTACTTTATAGTTTCTTCGAGAAGAAGTGCGATGCCTAAATTTTATGAACCAGAAGAAATTTTCGAATTGAAGCCAGAATTACGAAATAATGGTCTAAAATGACAAGTTTTTTACTAATAAAAAAATGTAAATGTAAAAGTTATTTTGGAATAATAGAACTGTTTGCTCATTCATTATTGCATTTGAAGTACTGCAAATTGTTCTGAATATGATATTTTACTAAAAACATTCCGCTCACCTTCACACTGTTTAGGTAAATAAGCTGAAGGCAGTTTAATTGTCTAAATTCAGGCGCTAAGAGGTTGATTTGACTGTGTTAACCATGAACAAAACTAACCACAGAAACCAGAAGCGATATTGAGAAAATAAAATCTGAAGAGACGGACAAGCCCAAGAAAACAAAATCAATGAAAAAATAAAGCAAAAGAAAACTAAAATTAATTTAAAAAATTGTCAAAGAAGGCTTGATCATACTACTGTGAATTTGTTGCTGAAACAGGTTAATACTATGTATTCAAATTTTATTTACTTTTCGAAATTTCATGATTTTCATTTGATTAAATCTTGTTCCTGTATTTTAAGAGATTCAAACTAAATTTAATCATGAAAATTTATATAAGATCTCTAGGTATATCGAACCAAATATATTTTGAGTGTATAATTATTTATTTTGAACTGTTTTGATTTGAAAAGTGATATTTTTTCTTGAAAAAGTTGGTGTATACAAACTTTTAGTATATCCTCGTAATTTTAAGAGGTGTAGTCTAAATATTCTGTCACAAACATAATCGTATGGCACAAATATATTATTGAAAAAAAAAATTAAATATGCAGTAGAATCGGAGTAGAAAGTCATACAAATCGCCTTCAGTTCTTTATTAAATTTGACTAAAATGGCCAATATTCTGAAAATAAAACGAGCCCATTAAAATGGTTTTTGAATTCACAATTTTATATACCATTATAACTTCAGAAAACATAAGTGTTAATAATTTTTTTTCAAAAAAAATGCTCCGGAAGGTGGGAAAATGAAGAAGTCAGTTTGCTCCGACACAAAAGTTAATGATATAAATATAGTGTAAGCTTCCATAAAAAGCATGTACGGGTGTTAAAATGGGGAGTTGTAGTTTTACTTTATATGGGATTTTATATAATCTAAAGGCTCTTTCTGCTTCCCAAGTAGAAATAAGACAAACTGCGGCTGATGAGCTAGATAAAATGGATAGCGCGTTGTTTATTTGAAAATATTATCGCTAAAGGAAAAGAAAATGAATATTTACATTCTCAAAAGAAAGACAATTCTGTTAATACCACCAGACATCGTTTTTTTTATTAATATAACTTCCGCTGAAATGCACTTATGCGCTTTTATGGGAAACACTTTAAGGTAAATATCTATTTATTTCATTTGAAACATGAGATCATCAACAACTCCTTGTTCCACCCATTCTAGCTTTAAGCTGACCCTTCCCCATCTCTTCTGTGGGATTCCATTCAAATGAACGCTACAAAGCTTGCCTGCAGCTCTTCCAGAGGACTCCGGAAATGGCACTTCCTTCGCTAATTTCATTAATCTTTCGCCATTGTTCGCGACCACTTTCTAGACAAGCGTTAATAGCAGTACATTAACAAGAATCTCCTAAACCTGAATGTCCTATTATATTTGTTTGCATACAACTGTGATATGAGATTGGGTACTGAATCCTGAGTACATCCCTTTGTGCGAAATCAGTGAGAGAGAGCGAATTATTTGGTATTAAAAGTTTCGCGACAGCCAGATATCGCATCGCTATGGATAAACATTATTAGTACTTTAATGTATTCTTGTTGTGCACTCTAAAATTAAATTTTTTGAATATACGAGTATAATGCGAATATTTTTAAACATAAGATTTAAAACATAAATATAAAAATTCGCAAGGTTATCAGTGCTGTTGCTTTTGACGATAGCATAATAATTTTGTTTAACTGACAGTCAAACATCGTTAACAGGAAATCGGCCGGACCACCAAAATTTTTCGTGTTAACCAGATTTCTTGTTAATAGTTAAAATAGTGGCACGTTTTAGACTGTAATTACCAAGCTATTAAATAGAAGATAAAATATTAAAGTTTGTAGAAATCTGAAAATAATAAAAGTTTTGAGTTTAGAAAAGAGATAAACATAATGCATGTAACGTTTGGGCGTGTTCCCCGGGGATTTTGTCCCTCCTGCCCCCTTGAAAGGTTAATCAAAGAAATTTCAAAACGACACAAACGAGAACTTTTATAAAAGAACGGATTTTGACATTCAAAGACCATTTTCTTTTCGTCTTAAGCGATATTTCACGTTTTCGTTTTAAAGGAGTGAATTAACACTACTCCCCAGACTTTATCGATGGGGTTCAATATTTACTTCGCGTTAAGCGAAATTTCATGATAAGAGATTTCGTATTAACTGGGTTTGACTGTATAAATACTGAATATGAATATATATATTTGAACGCTGGACATCTTCAACAGTGGGTGTACCTTAAATGTTTTATAATGTGTCTCTGCTGTCGAAAAAATATATTAGAACTTGGCTTTTATCACTTATAACGCAGACGAAGAAAAAAATTATCTTAAGAAGACGTTTTATGAGTTACCACTTACTGACAACCGGAGTTGTTAAAATCAACGTCAGTGAAATTCGAAGGGGGTGTTTTAACCTTTAAAAACCCGATTTTTAAAAAGATTATTTAAAAATGTTTTTTGACTTTCATTTCTTGAGAAAACATAGAAAAAAATACTTTAAAAAATCCTACTTTGTTTTAAGTATGGTTTATGACTGAAAATGGTTTGTCACCAACTGACTTTGACCAGGGTTTATTTCAGAAAAAAATCCTTGATCCCTTACTATAGTATTAAACAAAGATGAATTATAATAACTAATAATACGGATAGGGAATTTTTTTCATCATTGTAGAATAAAACATGGTATTTCTCAAGCGTACAAACAAAGCAAAAAAAATGTAGCCTCAAGTTAAAAACATCAATGTATTTTTATTTTTTATCAGTATTCAGGATACCATCTATACGTTGTAAATTAATTTATTAAAAGTTTCTGCTGGTATCCTGTTGGCAACAACAGGCATTCGAGCTTCTGTGTCATTCTCCAGATTTTAGAAGACAAAATTGGGCCATCATACAGTGCACTGAATTCTTAAACCCTAAAGGTTTTTTCAAGACAATGTTTTGCGTATTTGTTAACAAACTTATAATAAAGTCTTGTTATAGTAAGCTAAATAAAACTTGCTATTACATTACAAATTCAGGGAACGTAAATCTAATTTAAATTACACTTACTCTAATAAATATAAAACCTAGATTATTCTAAGTTAATGATTTGTGATGATAAATAAAATAAATATATTATATAAATTAGAAAAAGTTTAAGAACTAATCTGAAGAAACATAATTAAATGTCTTACATAAGAACTAGAATTACATTTCCGAAGAAAATATGAAGAAATAATCAGTAATTATTTCAATCAGTAAAGAATTATTTTTAATGTTACGCGCAGCAATTATACCAAGCGCAATCGATTGGTATAATCGAATCGATCGAATCAAAATTTGAAATGGAGCCTGCATTAATGGAGCTTGTCTCTTTGCATTCATTTATGTGAGCTTGAATTAACCCCTTTAAGTCTGGCTTGCTATATATGAAGTGAGTGAATAAATAAATGCAGTCACTCCTGTATTTCAATTTTTCTAATCCTCGTGGAAATTTTACATTTTAGTTTAATGGCTTAAAAAAATCTTCAGAATCAAAAAATAATCAATTCAAATCAATTTATCAATAGACCTCCACGATTCAGATACACCGCATTTTTAAAGTTATATCATGAAATTAACGGTGTTGCCCTCGTAATCTGACCACGGTTCAAAATTACGAGGTCCTTCCCCAAATAGCCCTCATGTCGCTTCAAAACGGGACGTTTATATAACCAAATTAAAGAAACTAAAATATGAAAATAATATGAATGCATATAATAATTTTTGAAGTATTCTATAAACTGAAACATTTCAGAAAGTTCTGCAGTTGCTATGTTTTGCAAGGTCTTTAAAATTCTGAAATAAAACCTAAAAACTGAAAATCATATATAAGTTTCTGATAAAATTTGATTTTTTCATTCTGTATCCGTGGACTAGAGTGCAAAGATTTAGAGGCTTAGTTTGCTGACAATACTTTTAAAATCTTTTACCAACCAAGCTAATCCTCCGAAATATATTTCATGAAAACTAACTCTAAACCTTCAATGAAACTCGAGTTTATAGCCTGAGCTCGAGGTTTAGATGACTTTATTATCAAGATTATGATGTATTAAATGACTTGTCAGCTATCCACTTGATCAAAATCAAAAGAATTATAAATGAGTAGCAGCCGGATGCATTGAGGGAAGGTAGGGGGTTATAGTTGTTTGGAATACGAGTACAGAATAACAGAAATCTCACTTTGTCAATGAATGTGGAGGTTATGCTTCTTCACAGCAACTGGTTTTCGAAATAAAACCAATTAGGCCGTTGAAAAAGAAATATGCTCACTTTGAAGTGAACTTTCTCGCCTTTCAACACAAGTGTTAGGACTTTAATCCGCTGAATTATACTTGAACACGGGAAAAAATACAAAACAGCATTTTAATTGCTTTACGGTGTTGGGTTGGCCATCCAAAGTATGGCGCTATATCATGCAGCCGAATATCGGACTTGATACGGGAGGGGAAAGGGTGCATAAACATCGATTTAACACGTTTAAACAAAACGCAACTCATTTCAAATTTTGAATCAATTGCGCAAGGTATAATTGCTGAGAGTTGTTGGGATTCAAATGAAATTGTTCAGTCACTGAATGAAACGCATCTCATTGGTTTATTTCATGACGTAGCCGAAGTTACGGCACTAGTCGAAGTTGATTGATTGTTACAATCTATATATATTGTTAATTTGTGTTTTTAAAACAAGCAGCAGTCGAATGGATGGCTGTCAGTGAGTGTGTAAGCTGCAAAACAGCAGCATGTCTTTTTTTAAGTAAACTGGATTAAAGCTATTTTGTATTTTAAACTGCCTGGTATCTGCGTTACTCTGCAATTTACACTCACGACATGCCAACAAGTCGTCAAGAACAATTCTTTACCGACTGAAATAATTATTTATTATTACTTCACATTTTCGAATTGTTCTTTGAAGCGGAAAAAATACATAACAGCATTTTAATTGGTTTAAGTTGTTGGGTTGGCCATCCAAAGTATACCGGTCTATCACGCAGCCGAATATTGGACTTGATAATGGAGGGGAAAGAGAATAGGAACTTCGACTTAACACCACGTTTAAACAAAATGCAATGCATTTCAAATTTTGAATCGGTTGCGCAGCGTATAATTTCTGCGCGTAACGTCAAGAACAATTCTTTACTGACTGAAATAACTTTATTTCTTCATATTTTCGAATTATGCTTTGACGCGGGAAAAATACATAACAGCATTTTAATTGCTTTAAGTTGTTGGTTCGTCATTCAAAGTATGGCGCTATATATGTAGCCAAATATCGAACGAGATAAGAGAGGGAAAAGGGAGTTGAAACACCGATTTAACATGTTTAAATAAAATTCAAATTATCTGAGAAGAAAACGTTATATTAGAAATTGCAGATATTAAACAAACTAATAAAACAAGCAGTCGAACGGTAAGATAGATTAATTAGGACAAGAATAAATAAATATAAAAACGTAAATTTTAAAAAAACATTTATTATTTTTTATTTATTTATATTTATTTGAATTTCAACGAGATTTTTGCAATTCCACTAAAGTGTATGTAACACAGGAAAGAAAGTGCATATACCCACTAATATTCACGTTGGCAAAAAAAATAACCTAAAATTATCTCTAGTCAACTTCAGGATTTTTCCACCTATCAAAATAGTCATAGAATGAAAGGTTATTTAACACGTATTTAATTTCTTAAAAATTGGAAAGAATCAGCCGATTTATGATTTCCAAAGTGGTTAGCTTTCTGTATTCTGCTAACGAGTATGCTGAAATTGGTATTTTTTAAAGTGAATGTTGTATTGGAAAGCCAGAATAATGTCCAATATATGAACGGAACGTAATAATAGAATTTGTGTATTTACGACCACATATTCTGTTGTAATTGGTTTCCAATGTCTAGGAATGAATGGAATAAGAGCACTAGAAAAAAACTACGCCAAACTACTAAGAACAAAACCGATTCAAAAATACCGACTCCTTTAAAAACAGCAACTTCCACTCGAAAATATCATTCTCCGCCATAATGTCGTCTGACGTAGAAAAAATAAGAGAAGATTTGAGAACCAGAAAAGAACTGGCAAAACAAAAACAACGTCTTTTCATCGAACAAAAAGTGGGAAAAGACGGTAGGAGACGTGCTATGAAGATCGAAAGTGACTCGGAGATTTGTTCGGAGCTGCTTCGACGAGAATGGATTATTTCCCCTAAGGATTGAAGTTTCAAAGCATCGAACATATCAAGCAATAAGTTCGCTCAATTGAACGGAGGATGCGATACCTACTCATACTGTTCAGCAACGGATTCCGAGGCTACGACTTTTGGAAGATTTTACACTGGAAAGAGGTGTCAGGCAATGAGTCATATGAGTGCATTTCCGGAGTTCTTTGTTAGATCTCGCTCAGTAAAATGTAAACATCACCCTTATATTCTTCACTTTCCCCCTATTTTGATGAAAATAACTCCGCCCGGCGCATGCGCAAAATCACGGAGGGTTTCCGAATCCGTTGCTATACAATATATGCTCCTACGCAAGCGAATACTTGGGTCTTATTTCCGTAATCTATCGCACCATCTTGGTTTCATTTTAAATATCAACAGCCAGGGAATAAAATGGTTTTTATTGTGATAAAATGTTTTTTGAAATCATTATTTCCTATCAAATTGTATATACATATTTACTATTTTATATTTAAGAGAGAGCGTGATTATACAGATTATTTTTCAAAGAAGGATGATAGCTGCAGATTTTGTTTCCACAAAACTAAATTAATTTTATCAGCGAAACATTTCAAGACGATATTGTTATAAAACTTATGTAAAAATTAGTTTTCTATTAATGGACTTATATTTTTCCAAGAAGTTTCTATTATTGTTCTAGAAATATTATTGGAATATTTTGTCCATGATGTGGTTTATGTATTGTTCTTTCCCTTTTATCTCTTTTTGTGCGGTAAAATTTCTTATGTTATTGTAGGAAAACGCCAGAAATTCCGATTAATTATTTATTAATCCGATTTTCGAAAAAAATCGCTCTGGAGTGCATATTCTGGGCCTTCAGAGCATATTGTTCTGGTGAAACAGTCTGCCCTTAGAAGACCAAAAGTCACGCTGACACACATACATATTAGCTTTTATTATTAGGAGATAATAAGCCTCTACATCATGTTGACATTAGGCTTTGTAGAACTAGCTTCTAAGGACTCATAAATCATTCGTCGGTAATTTAAATTTGAATTCCATATTCTCCCAAGCATTAGTTTTAAATACATGTACAGGCATCGTGAACATGTTTCATAATTTGTAATATGAGCTTAACGATAGCAAATTCTATGGAGAAGTTTATAAAATATTTTGTAGAAGAGTTAATTTGCTTGCTGTAATATATATTACATGCTTTCGCACAACAAGGGATATTTAATCATAGTTAATGTAATGAAATAATTTAATTTACTCCAAAGTACTGAAAATAATGTAATGAAATATTTCAGCAGAACAGTAGAATTTATTTTCTCGCTCCTACAAGAGTGTACTTTCATTCATAAACGGTATACTTTAATATATTTTATATTAATACATACATTTTAAATCCGCACTCTTGCTAAATAACACGTTTACTTACTGCGCCCTTGGTATGACTTCATTTGTGGCAATCTGTTCAGTGATGAATAAAAAAAACAGCTTTAGTCCTACGTCTTTGAAAATAAATACTAAGTAGTAAAAGAATTAATTTGATTTTATTTATTTTCTTTCACTAATTTTTGGCTAAAGAAGATTCAATTTATTTTATTAGTATTTTTACTTTCTCGTATACGAAGTGTACAAAGAGAAAGTATTGTAATCGCCAAAAAATTCGAACTCGAAATTTTGATGAATCTCCACGTTTTAGACCTCTCCGAGTTCGAAAATCACAATTTTGGAATTATGACTTTCTGCCTGTCTGTGAACACGATTACTCGAAAACTAGTAGATCTACAGGGACGAAATTTGGTATGTGATCTTTACACATAATTTGTAGGTTTCTATCACATTTTGACAAAATTCGTCAACGGGAAGTCTGTCTGTCGGCGTTTATGTGACCACTATAACTTGAATATCTAGATAAACTTGAATAGCTAGATAGATAAAATTTTGTGCACAGTTTTATCATCATGAATGTAGGTCTGTATAAAATTTTGGGCCAAATCCATCTCGCGAATGTTACGGATTTTCGTTGCTTCATTTTCATTTTCCCAATGATTCTTTAATAAAGTTCTTTAAAGAATATTTCTGTCACTCCTTCAACAATACGGAACGTTCATACAAATTTACTGTGCCATTTCTTCGTGAAAGTGCATCGGACATGCTCGCATCACTATTGAAATGCTTAAGAATGGAAATGCTTTTTCCCTTCTAAATAACTTCTTGAGTTTTAGAAAATCATCTCCCGATAACCACCCTTTACTTGCCTTCGCATCGGTCCCATTGGAGGGCACCATGTGTTCGTGAATGAGAAGCCGTCGGATAAGGAATCGGGGTCTCGCTTCCCTGGTGAGTATAGTAATGGTGCTGTGACTCGTAGAGACACCCTTCGTAGAGCCACATCCTTCTCGTTTGAGCCCATCGTAATGGGGGCTATTTTGAGGCTGACTTCAGCGCCCTATTTTCTGTCGCGGCGGCCTGTCTTTCAGATTCATCGAATGGCTTTGAGCTAGGTCGGGTGTTTCGATATGAATGCCTTCGCATCACGAAAATCGAATTTTTATCACTGGCTCAGTTGAAAGAGACCTCGGTTGATTGAGGCCTGGATAAACTAGACGTTATTGTACTTATGATAAAAATTGAGAATCAAATTTATAGGATTTCTGAATAATTATAATTCCACAATTTTTTTAAAAAATTTCGCTTAATAAAAATTAGCTACTCATTTTCGTGAAAATTGACTCCAATGTCATCTTTGTCGTTCTTTCCTGAAAAATTCCTTGACTTGATTGAAAAATTTAAAACACAGTTCGATTTTTTTTTTTTTTTGGCACTGGCTCAGTTAAAAGAGACCTTGGTTAATATAGATCTGGATAATCCCAGCTCAACTGTACCTACCATAAAAATTAAGAAACGAATTTAAAGGATTTCTGAAATATTTATATTTTCACAATTTTTTAAAATCTTTCTCTTAATGAAAAATAGGTACTCATTTTCGTCTCCATTTATGCATTATTCAGAGATATTATGATTATTAGAGAAGTACTTCCCGCATTATTCCTTCTACCTCACACTGTAAAAAAGTGCTTCTGTTTGAGGTCACGTGATGGTTTGTTGGTAACAGACGTGTTCATTTTTTGGCACGATTACAGAAAGCTAGGGTATAGCACAAGTGATTTCTGATTTGTATACCCACCATTCTATTTCCTGTCTAGGTGTGGGAGCTGTAGTCATTACTTTTTACTTAATACTTCTTCTTTAGAGCAGCTAAGGTCTAAGTCTGATATACCTCATACATATTGCAGTAAAATGCCGTCCAGAAAGACTTTTAGGGAAAACTGACCCACATTTGTGTTCCGATCGGAGAAAAATTTCCGACAGCAGGAAAAATTTCGTAGCTAAGCCGCACATTTGTCTACCAATTTTGAAATAATGTTAGTTAAGAGCACAGCCAAAGATAATCCGTAACCATCCTCCTCCTATTCAAGTTACCATTGGCCACTGACGGCTTATAAAGAAGTAAAGTAAAAAATCCGTGAATTGAAATTTTCAAAAAAAAAGCAGGTCTTACCAAATTTTTCATTTTTGCATAATCTCTTTGCATTTCAACTAAATATATAGAATGCACTTTAAGCAAAAGGTTTTGAGGAAACTACCATGCAAATTGTAAAAAGCTATTGCTGTATACCGCGAAACATATTCTCTAAACTAGTTTTGTGTTTTGCTCCTAGCTTCCTCATTTTCACGCAATGGCTGGTAAAAAAACTGCGATTATGATTATTTTAGACATATTTATATTTCATAGCGGTAACGGGCGTCAAACCTAAACATGCCTCAGGTCAAGAAACAGAAGAATAATATTTAGCAACGAGAAATTACGAAAGAAATATGTGACAGATTACTTAACAAAGCTGCTCGGTAAGCACAAAAAATTAGAGCACCGTAGAACTAATAATCTTTAAAAAAAACTGTAAAAGACTCTAAATATAGCGAAATTCTTTTATAAAAAAATGCACTAGCTACGTATATTTTCTGCTCCTGGAAAATGGTTCGTTCTTTCTTGAATATTGGGAATTTGTGATGCCCTAACAAGAACAATGATGTTATCACGACACAAAAGTGTTCACTTTTCCGAGAATTTCGCCTTAAGTTGCGTAATATAAGCTTTTTATTTGGCCTTCATTTTCTTCCTTTATAAAAATTTATAAAACTATTTTTCCCCTATACAGTTATTCGTACAACTGTTGTGATATTGTGAATTTGTATTCCATTAAACCTGAGTTTTATAATATCAACTGTACAATATCCTTTCCTTTCACTTAATTCAATGATTATGAGATTGTTGAAGTAGTCGACCTTTTGCGTTTCCAACCTTATGGTCTTTTGCGAAAAAATCACATGTTTCTCTATGTCTAATTTACCATTATCTCCTTCATTGGTCGATTTTTTTTGCAAGAAAAGTTCTAAAAAAAAGGCATATTTTTTTCGACAAAAATTCCCACTTATGTTCTTCGGTGGGGGAAAAAACCCTTCCACGAGAGATCCGGATGGAAAGTATTTCAGTGACATGGACAAGCTACGCCATCTCTTAAAAAATATTGATAGTGTTGTTACGAGAATTAAAAATACGGGCAAACTGGAAAAACATAGGTGTAAATATCGATGCCCATACGGTGCACGGGCAAACCAGTTGGAATCAACTTTCGGTAACCCGTATGTCGTAAGAGCAAACCGGTTAAAGGGTTAAAGTTTCTAAACGATCTTTTGGGACACTCTGTATATTTTATATTATTCCCCCCTAGAGCTCTTTGTTGGTTAAAACAATGGCTGAATATAATTGTCTCTTATATTTGGGCACTTCGAAATTTCCACTAAAGATCAGAAAACTCAAAAGACACTTTTCAAGCGATATCATCGCTGTTTTTCATTTAAGGTATATAAAAAAACAATTAAAAGCAATCGGCGTTGAGTTATCCGTCAACAAATGATACTCTCAGTTTTAAAATTTCAGAGACCTTGAAAAATATCTAAAAACGAAAAGTAATGGGTAAAATGGATTTATTAATACAACTGGCATTATCTAAAAAATATGTGGCAGTAATTTGCTAAATGGCTTGTTTCGTTTGTTAGCAGAAATTCTTTTTTTGAGTTAGCTCAGCATCATACGCCCAGTTTGCGCTAGAACATAACTTATTTTGGATTTTCATTAGGGATTTAGATCAGATTTTTTTTAAACAACCTGAGTTTAAATATTATGCAACGATTATTAGGAAATTTGCAATCTTTCTCTTCGTCTCTTTTTTTTCGTGGTTTTATATTTATAAGATTTTCATTTTCATATCTATTTATAGAAGCAAAAAATTTTATATTTTAAAACTTTAAAATGCCGATATGTGTTTTTTTTTATTTTATAGACAATTTTTAATTTCAATTGGTTCGATAATCATGAGAGCATTCTGACTGAGGCCAAAAATGAATCTTATAAGTGAAAAGAGTTTAGATTTTTAAGTTTGTAAAATTATCACGATTTAGTGAATATTAAAAGTATTTCCTATTTTTTATCTAAAGATAAGATTTCTTTATAATAATTTCAATAAATTAAGAATAATTTATGAGTTTTCTAAAATAAAATTATTGGAAAAATATGGTAAATTTAGGGAATGTAACATTTATTCCATTCCTAAAAAAATAAGACATTTGATTGACTTCGTGGAAATGTCAAATGATTTCGTTGCATCCGCAAGCAGGGTTCTTTCAGAAAATAAATCTCTCTTTTTCTTTTATTTCGCAGAAATTTATAGGGAAAAAAGCAAAATAAACTACATTTCCGTCTCGGTTTTATTTGAAAATTCCACTTCAGACATGCTCCAAATTCCCTTTTTTTCGGAATGTGAAGTCAGAGAGAATTTCCATCAGTCAGTCCAGTTTTTCAGAGCAAAGCATTCTCCTTTTCTTTTTGCATTTTGTGGTAAAAATCATAAAATGCATTTGAAAACATCGACAAATTTCATAAATAGGTAGCTATTAATAATTACTTGCTAAGAACATCAGAACGGATTTCTAAACGCAACTTCCGTCAGCCAAATCACAATTTTAGAAAAGAATCAGAATTCATATGCGGAATACGTATACGAGTTTGCATATAATATTATTATCTTCTAAGATAATATTTTATCTTCTGTGGTTAGAAAATTACATTATCTTTGGTTATATGTAGTTAAGGGGCCAGGCGGCCCGGATTAGAGAGGATAATACGAATACTGATTTTCTCTTTCTCGGATTGAAAAACTCTCTGGATTTGGCCCAACTTTGTATAAAATGTCTCGATTTTTTTAAATTATCACTAAATAGCTAATATAAAAATTATTAACTAGATTTCAGTTTTGGAAAAGTTAGCTTCTATAGATTTCTCCATTCCAGCTTTTACTCAGCGTATTCATAGCATATTATAGCGATCGGTACCTCTAACCACCATGGAAATAGCCGTCATTTTCCTATGCATAAGTCATATGGAAATCCGCACAGGTAGCACTACAACTTGTACTTCGTTCAACACTATATATAGTGTATTTTGTTCTTGTAGTATCAATGTCAACATCATGAATATCATTTGTTAGCGTTTGTTAATGTGTTCGTCCAATGTTTGTTTATAAACATTATTCGTTAGATAACTTTGCGTGTTTAGTTTACTACTAAAGTTACAATTTAAAATTATCAGTTAAATACTTTTAAATTATCAGTAATTATTAACTAGGTTTAAGTTTTGGAAAACTTAGCTCCTGAAGATTCCTCCACTCCAGATTTTACTCTGCATATTCATAGCATATAGACACCT
>BGPR01041623.1:0-13557 GCA_013235015.1 Araneus ventricosus | reverse complement strand
TGATTTGGAATTTAATTTGCTTTTATGTCGTAAATTAATTTTTTTTGTCAGAGTTAAATATTGTTGCATATTTAAGTCCTTTTTTTAACTCTCATTTATATTACAAGATTTTGAAAAGTATGCAGAACAGAAATACGTTTTAGATGGAAAAAAATGAAACAATAATATTTTGGATTTTAGACAGTCATGGTTCTAACTTATCAGAGATTATACACGTCTCTCCTTCCTGGCTTATCATCTATGCATCATATTTAATTCGATAGGTTTAGTTTAGTTTAGTTATATTAACGTCCCGTTTTGAAGCAACACGAGGGCTATTTTGGGACGGACCTCGTAATTTTGAACCACGGTCAGATGACGAGGACGACACCTGAGCTGGCACCCCCTCTCCAAACTTCCTCGCCACACCAACGGGAGGACGTTTAGCCACTACGTATGATTTAGCGCGCAACAGGTCCCATACACGACGGATCTTCAGTGGAATTGGGTTTCTTTATATATATTATGTGTGCTAATCCAGAATGAAAACGACACTTTTCTATTTCTTATAGGTTTTACTGACAATGTATGAAACGCCGGCATTCTATAGAATGCCGGGCATTTTTAAGCAAAGAATGAAATATGATAATTATTATATACTATGCATAGGCATTGTATATAATACCCAGACATCCTATAGAATGACAAATGCTATTTAGGCAAAGTTTGAAAAAAGATCATAAGGCTCTATTATTTACAAGACGTGCATTCCTCAAAAATGCAAATGTTATTTTGAAAAAATAAAAATGCCATAAAAAAAATCTTTTATTCAAAATACGTAAAGTGAATTGAAGGTTACACATATTGAAGTTTTTGTCTTTTTTAGTAAAGAAAACAAAATAAAATTTGAACCTACATGTTACATCAAGGAAGGAAATAATTTTATTTTGATTTGCACTTAATTTTATTTCTTATAAAATCGAATGGACGATTTCTTTCATACTTTGCCGCTTTGTCATTTGGGTTTCAATAGAATGCCTAGGAAACGTGCGTGCCTTCCAGTTTTCTGCATTCTATATTCCGGCAACATGTAGATTGATTTGAACTTCCAATTTTCTTTAAAGTATTTTCTGTAAAGCATGGTTCTTTCAAGGCATAATTGCGACTCTTTTTATGTTAATAAATAGTATACATATAAAAAAATTAAATTAAATTTAACTACGATAAAAAAAATCTTCACATGGTGTCATGAAAACTTAAATTCAGCAACAAAATCTCATTAGAATCTTGATATTGTTCTTTTTTGTTAAGTATATATTTTAATTTTATTGTTCATACAAATTAAGCATATAAAATATTTGAAATCCAAGCATACTGCCTGACGAAAGAAAAATGATAATTTATATGTAAGATTGTTTTAAATCACTTATTTTTACTTTAATAATTATATCTTATGATTATAATTATGGCTATTGTAAAATTCAAAATAGATAATTGAATTGAAGTGTATTTTGTTAACTTAAAAAAAGGAAAATTAAATAAATTTTAGCAAAAAAAAAAAATATTTTAGACTCAATTTACAAAATGCATATTTCACAGTTCGAGTTGCAGATTTCCGGTCTCAAAAATTTTATTTTGATAAATATAATTCTAAAAACGGCTTTTTACGAAAAAAAAGTAGCCGAACCTGCCGTAAAGCATCCTACTATAATTTTGTTTGCGATAAGGAAACCCGTTTAACAGTTTGTAACAGGAGCTTATTCACCCACCCCTCTTTGCTTATTCACGCGTAAACGAAATTACCCATATACGATTACAACCACATAGTAATACGCATGCGCTCTGATGATATCGTCAACGTTATGTACAGAGAAAATTTTCTAAGATTCAGTCAAAGCGCATCCGTACAACGTTTTTTCAACTCTGAGAAGGCAATGCAGGGTAACAAGATACGTAGGCAAATCGCTTTCGCCGAGTTGCGATCAGCGACATCTAGTGTTGGAAGTCGACGTAAAAAACTTTTAGACGACCACTATAAGTTTGTCGTTATACGCGTAACTTAAAAACTGCTTATATAAAGATTAAATTAAAATTAATATAAACCTCTGGTTTAGAAGGGGAAATGCGGCCCAGAAATTTGCATTGCCTAAGGGTCCCTACAGAGCTTAATACGGCCCTGAATATGAGTTTACGAAAATTTTTCACGTAGCCTGCAATCATATTCTATGATATCCCCATGTTTTTTCTTCTTTTTTTCCCCCCCGAATTTGGATCCGCAACAAGCATTTTAGGATGAAACGGGATCGTAAAAAAATTTTCCATTTGAAAAGTGGTAGCGAGAACAAAAATAGTTTAAGATAAGACAAAGTTAATAAAGTAGAGAATTTTTTTGCTAAAATTTATTATATAATAATAAATTTTAATACATTATCATATAATAATAAATTATATAATAATAATATAATTTAATAATTATTAAATAATAATAAATTTTGTCACATTTTAAATTAATCAATTTTTCTGTCTGAAATTATTTTAAGAACACGCTTCTTGATTGTCAGATACTCTTGGACTTAATATGAAGAGAAAAAAACTGCGGCCTTGGCCATGGTAGATCTGTAAGATTACAATTGAGGTTTCAGTTTTGAGATGAGTGATTAAAGTCGAAACTTCTAAACCCTTCCCTAAATCTGATTTCATTCATTGGCTGTTTCATTCATTGGTATATGAATAAGAATGCCTAAAAATTCATGTAGGAATGAAAATTATTTTGTAATTGTTCCTGAAAGATAGGAAAGAAGTAGATACCTATCAAAATTCACGAAGTTTAAATTTGAATTACACATGAAACAAAACATGCTTACAAAATTTTGAATACGAGATGTAATTCATTACGAGCTGTTCACGCATAACCAAGCATCGCATACTAGAATATTTTATAGCCCCCCCCCCCCCCGGAAACGGCGCCCGTTTACTTCTTGCCAAAAAGGAAAGATTTGTTTTCTATTTTAAATGCAAAAGAATAACAGCCAATAGAGGCTTGCAGCGATAACGCGCCAAATATATTGTCGGTAGGGTTCGGTTTCTTTGAACTATCGATGACATTTCTTTTCTCTCCCTCCTCATTGTCCCTCTCCCAAACAGTCATAAATTATATACTGCAATGTTGGTTTAGCTTTTTGGTACACAGGGGGCGCTCGCTGTACTTCGGAGTTCAGATTTATTTCGTAAGCCGCCTTAACTGCATTTTTAAACTACGTGCAAAGGGTTTTTTCCCTATCTGGGGAAGAATCTGTTGAATGTTGCAGGCGGCAAGTAGATTAATACAATTTTGGTGCGTGTCAGGTCAAGTTTCAGAAAGTTATTATCATTTAACAGCTGTTATTAATATATTTAAAATGTAATGGAAGAACTAAATAAAGGAATTTTAAATTTCCTTAAGAAATAATTTAGTTTCTATAGAAATTTTTATTAATTGTATGAATTATTCACTGCTTATTTAATTAAAGAAACTTTATCAAAGTGTATGTGTTGAATTTTATCTCAAGCTAAATGATATTTTAAATATCGATCTTAGGTAAAATTTTGATGAATCAAACTATGAACAAAATTTTAAATTTATTTAATAATTGTATTTTTACAATAACAGTATTAATATAATACTTGTATTATTCCTGCATAAATATCTTAGTTAAGGGAAAATAATTCAGCTGTACTTTTTAATATTATTTTTGCGCTTTAAAAGCTTAAATTGTAAAGCTTAATTTTTGGATACATCCTTTTAGTATAGAGCGTAACATTTATCAGCTAAAATTTTAAAGTTGGATGTCATTTTTCCTTTGTAACCTTATCAAGTCTTTCTACCATCTAATTTAATTTTGAAAATACATTCAAAACTTATAAAAAATTGTCTTACTAAGAAATAGCAGTTTTTTTTTTTATCTTTGGTTACATTGTCGTTTATATATCCAAATTTATATATTTTAAACCCATAAAGCCTACATTACCTTGCTTAAGTAGGTATGCATACCTACTTAAAAGTACATATAATTAATTACCTACATATTATGGGATTTTTATTGATTATCTCATAAGATTCTCAAACAAGATTTTTTAAAATATATAATGTGCTTTAGAAAGATCATTAATTTGCATTATTTGTTGCTCTAAAAGTGAATAAAAAATGTACTTTTATCTCAGCAAAATCTCTTTGCGTTTTTTCTTTAAGTAAAGTAATAGAGATTCTGAAACTAAATACAAAAAAAAAATCGCTTAGTACAGCAATTATTTTCCAAGAATTCGCGGATATGGAAAATGACTCATTAAAATATCGAGATTCAAAGGAATTGCATCAAATTGAAGCATTTTCGTCTCGTGCATAATTAATTTTAAATTAAATCTAAGAGCAAATTAACAATTGACATTGGTGTTTAAAAATAGGATTATAATATTACATATATGCATACATATATATCCTCTAAAGCTTTATCAATATGAGAATAAGTTCAATATAATTCAATGGTTACTCAAAAATGAAATTTATTCAATTTCATGATATAAAACATTATTTTAAAATAAACGTGAAATTATGAAAAATACAATATTACATTGTAAAACAATATTATTTGCCAATCTAAACACAATGTACATATTTTTTTAAAAATCTAAATCTTGGAATGCATTAAAATAATAATTATAAAAAAATAAGATTATTGGTAGTTACAGCAAATATGTTTATTCGGAATCTCTATAAAAAACACATACATAGAGGGGAATTAAAATAGACGAGTGCTGTACAGTTGTTGAACCCGTTCGAAGATGATATATCAAATAAAAACCGTATCCTTTGTTATGGTTACCTTAAACTAACTAAATATTAATTTTGTTACTCTTTAGAAATTTCAAATTTATTTGTAATATCACCTAAATGAAAAATGTGATGCAATTTCTTGATTATTTATTTAGTGGATTTCCAATTGCAATTTAGAAACAAAAGTTTTTTTACTTTGTTGGAATTCAGGCACGATCTACGTTCTGTTATTATATTTCCCACTTTAGAGAAAATCCGTTCACAAGGGACTGATGTTGCAAGAGCACAACCCATTTCTTGAACAAGAGAACTCAAATGCGGATAATTATACTTTTGACCATAACAACGGATCCGATTTTCTGCTGATTATACCCTCTTCGAGGTATCCGTTTATCTCCAGTAAGGCTCTCGAACTGGCAGTCCCTTTCGGCTTATGGTTAGAAACCCTCTTATCAAAACTGTCCCAAAAAGAAAATTTTAATTCTTGGGTGTCAGATTCAGATCCCGTGGCCTGATTGTTGATGAGCAGCTGATCAACAGTTGAATGAAGCAAATTTGTAACTAAATTTGTTAGTTGCCGTTTCACATTTTCGGCAGCTATTTTGTTTTTAAAAGGTACATCTTTGAAACGTGGGTCCAAAAATGTAGCTTTTGCTAAAATATTATTATTTTCTACATCCCCTAATCTATTTAGAAGAGATTGTTGCAATTTCTGTTTAGTGTTCTTTAGTATGTTGTCCTGTAGTATATCAGTGGAATTGAACAGTTTGCTGCAGACATCATTTAGCCCGTTCACTATAATTATGATTAATGATGCAGTGGCGTAATTTTCCCCACTTGCCATTGTTGTAGCATCTTCGAATGGTTTTAAAGCTTTGCAAATCAATTGCAATGTTTTCCACTCTCCTACTGTCAAGTGAGGAAGATTAGCATCCAAAAGGGCCACAGTGGTTGACTTCACTTTTTCGACTAAGCAAGAAAATTCTACCTGCGCATCTTTGAGTATCAGATTTATTGTATGGGCGAAACATCCCAAATGCTGCCATTTAAACTCGCTTTTAATAGCGCCAACAATATTGCTGGCATTGTTTGTAACTGCCACTAGGAGTTTTCCTTGTAAATTTCAGTTTTCGACAATTTTCAGCGTTTCTGAAGCGAGATTTGCACTTGTATGGGGTACAAACAAAATGGATACATCCAAAAGTAGGGAGTTCATTGTAAATTCGTCATCCAAGTAGTGGGAAGTTACAGACATGAAGCTTTCGTTGTTCGCAGATGTCCGGCAATCAGTTATAAGACAAGCTTTTTTGATAGTACAACAAGCTTATCTTACGTCATGAGACACTTGTTCGTAAATTGCAGGCAATGAAGTATTCACTATTGTGTTTCTGCTTGGCAGGCGGTAGGATGGATTTATAGCCGAGACAAAAGCTCTAAATCCTCTGTCATTTACAATATTAAACGGCTGGTAATCAAACTACGATTTTTAACTTTTTATATTGTTTCAAGACTTTTTGAAATTAGAGATTCATTATTAAATATTAAATTATTAATGTATTATGTTAGCGAAATAATTGTTTAATATAAAAAGCTTTTAACCTTATCAGTGACTGTGTTCACAGTTTTGCTAGCCAAAAACACCACATTTAACTGCGTCTCATACATACACAAACGAGGACAATTTGTTACAAAGTTTGTTTAAAACATGGCTGAGTTTTGCAAGACAAAATTTATCAAATTAACTATATATGCCCGATCTTGTACACTTTATTGTTAAAAAAAAAGCAGAAGATACTTTATATTAAATTGACAATTCCGTTATTCGCATTTCAATTTTAATAATGCTTGAAAGAGTAAAATCCATCTGTTGAAGAAAAGGTAAATTAGTTTAAAAATATGCTTAAATACAAATATTATTAGTTTTTATTTCTGTTAAGTATGTAGTCCAAGATAACTGAAAATGAAATTGATATTTTTATATAAACCAAGAAAATATTGAAAAATAAAACAAATTTCTTCACATTAATGCAAACAACATTATTGACGACTTGTAAAAAAATACTGACTGGCATTCTATGTGAAATTTTAGGTTTTGTGTTATATATTTAAAAAAGTGTTCATATTTGGATGAATTTTTATTCATTACACAAAAGTATTTTAAAAATTATGGAGGAAAATTTAACAGTCATAATGAATTTACAATATCACTTTTTCTTTATCATTAAAAGGTTTCATACTTAATAAATAATCAAATAGATTTGTAAAGAAAAAAAAGAAATTCAGAAAATCCACCCCAGTCGTTTCAATCCATGTTTTCATATTCACAACGCTTCCCCTCGCTTGAAACCGCAAATGACCATCACTGGCCGTCCTTTCTTTGTTGACAACTGATAAGTAGGGTTTACACGCGAACAGTAGAAAACCGACAGTAGATCACGTGACCAGTTTTTCTATGTTTGCCACAATTTCCGGAGGTAGAATTAGGCCTTCCAAGTTTGTTTATAAATCGCCGATTTGGCATCCGAAAGACTTTTATGTTGTGGATATGACGTTGATCAGCGGACGCGGCTTCGAAGAGCGGATTGCCCGGCATCGTTTCGGGTGATTAGCGGTCACTTCATATCGTAGTATTAACCACGTTTCATTGTATTGAGTGCTAGTATTCGACAGTTCAACTTTCTGAAGGAATATTTTGGTGTTTAGCATGACTTATAGTGTAATTTTTTATATGTTTGAGTGGAGAATTTATAACTCCTTTCCACTACTTTTTTTTTGCTCATCCAATTCAATCGGTATATTTCAAAATATATTTCATGTTATTAATATCTATCCTGGATTGCTGCAGTCCATTGTATGCAAACTGATTATTGTTCTTGTAAATTTAAATACATATATTTATTAAAAATACAATGTCTCTACTGTACCTGGTGATCCATTTAGAAAATTGACTTTATATTTAATGAAGCTTTTTCCTGCAGTGTGTTTCCAGGTTAATACTAACCTCCTTGTTTATTAAATTTATTATTGTGCATGTTGTTTTATATCCTGTAAGATTTTTACTACAAGAATACAAATCTTTGTTCAGATAAATTTAAAATGCACATAATTTTATATTTTAAAACTGTGTTTAGTTATGTCTTAATTGATGAGAATGAGAAAAAGAATTTTATATCTTATCAAACTTAGCAGCTTACATTGACATTTTATCCTCTTCATGAATGCTGCATTTTTGTTTTATATTCTGGGCATTCATAAACTCTTCTGATGTAAGTGAACCATTAAACACTTTTAGAAAAAGATTTTGATATGCTGTGGTACTCAAAATCTAATTCAAAATTGTATTATTGAATCAATGTAAAAATCAACAACAGTACAAAAAAATCTTCAGCCTATGCATTCTCATATTATCCCATTTTAGTCATTCAATATTACTAGTAACTACTTCTTTCTTACTTATTAAATTTGCTGAATTGTAATATTTTCTTGTTTTATGAGCTATATGATTTTTATTTTAACAAAAACAAATCTCTTATTGGTTAGATAAATTTAAAATATCCATATTTTTTACATGATGGACAATATGTTGGAATTTCTGAAGGAAGGGACTAGGGATGGCGAATATTTGACGAACTGTTATTTTCTACGCATTATCAAAAAATCAAAAATACCAGTGATGAATTCTACTGTCAAAAAGGTGTGATTCAGTCATTTGTATAAAATGTACGCAAAATATTTTTTATTTTAATTTCATCTCTTTTTAATATAATTTTGCAACGTTTTTAGTTCCATATACTGTCAACAGATGGCGCCATCAAGGCTACTCTAAGAGCTCTCACAGATGCATAAACTACACACAGGGAGGGGGCATCGCCACTCCCCACCAGGGGGAACAGAGTCTTCACCCGTAACCTTGTAACGGACTACGCTATTTTCAAATCCTTTTGTGGGATTGATCGCGATCTCATAAAGAGCTACCCCAATGTCCTGATGTCATTCCTGTGGATTAGGTAACCTCGGGGTTCAAACGGAAGTTGAGTTTGTTTGCCGAAGTGTGAAGTGCCGCTCGGGAGGTGAGCTGCAGATGAAGTAAAATGAAGCAGAGTGGTGTGACATAATGGTCGAATATAAAAGAACGGGTAAGCGCTCAAGTGTTCAGAGTGTCGTCACCGGAGCATCCTTGAAAGGTTGAACAGAACGCGGGTTGACTACCGAGAGATAATGCATATTTAGCCGGTGGAACCCAGCCTACCTGTTCCGAGGGTTGCTGCCGTCGGATGCTTGTCTGTCAGTAATAGCAGTCTAAAGGAATGTGGTGACTTTCTTTGTATTGTTTTTCATTTTGTTGTATGTCGCGTGTTGTCAACTTATGTGCCGTACTAATGTTATTTTAAGTTTATAGCTTTATCTCGACGGTGACTGGGGAAAGAGCGAGCCTCTTCACTTGGTGTAAACTCGTCATGCAAAAGTTGTCCGCACTGCGCTTGACTTTTTGCGGCATCGATTCCAGTCTTTAACAACTCCCCTACTGTTGAGTGAACTTATCATGCGAAAGTCGCTCTTTTTACGTCTGACTTTGGCCGACATTAATTCCAGTCTGTAGAACTGTCTCGTGAAAGTCGTCAACCCTGAACCTGACCTGGAATTCTGTCGGATCTCGACCTGTTCATCGTCAGACTACAACTGAATCGTCATGCGGAGGACCGACAATCTAGGGATGACGAAAATTTGACGAACTGTTATTTTCTACCCAATATCAAAAAATCACAAATACCAGTGACGAATGCTACTGTAAAAAAGGTGTGATTCAGTCATTTTTAATTAAATGTGCATAAAGTGGTTTTTTTATTTTAATTTCATATCGTTTAATATATTTTTTTTGCAAGGTTTCAGTTTTTAGTTCTATATCCTGCCAACAGATGGCGCCATCAAAATCTAATCTGAAAGCTCTCACAAATGTATGAACTACCCTCCCCAAACGGGGGGGGGCATGAACTCACCCACTCAGGTCGAGGGGGAGCAGCGTCTTCACCGTGCAGGTCCATGACCCACGGGATTGGCTCTTTGGTCACGGCAGATCACCTTACACCACCTCCCTATTATTTTATCACAATTCGCAGTTTCCTCGTTTCCTGTTCCTCCTGATCGCAATTTTCCCCGATCGCGGTTCAATAAGTCTTTCTGTGAATCATCCTTCTTGTTGTGATATGCGTTTTTGAATGATTACGGAGCTTTTGTAATTCGAAGAAGAAAACGAATAAGCGTTCCAACTTCCAGCCCATAGGATCAGGGGGGAAGTTATTTCCTTCCTTCCCGCCGGTGTGACTTCAAACTACACAGATAGGCTTTTTGTGGTTGATCGTTTTCTGAAATCTATGGCTATTTTTATTTATTTTTTTACTTAAAAGAACAGTCGGAAATCGGATTGGACAATAGCATCGTATAAAAATTAATTGATTACTTTGGCAAACCTTATTGGTATATTAATCTGGGAATTATCGATTTAATATCAGATTTTTATAGATTTTTTTTTAGTTTTATTAAATCAATATTCTGAAAACTATGTTATCTTGCAACTTGTAGCGCCCTTGAAATTTATTTCGACCACATTCTTTCATTCATTCCCTCCTCTTAATTGCCAATTTGATACACTGATGAATGGGTTGATGTAGTTATTTCAATGAAACAGACGATTGAAAAAAGTAACATTTGCTGATATTTTTTCTTTTTCTTTTATCATACGAACTAAAAAGATGAGAATATATTATGATAATTTTCAGAAAATTTACCGTTATTTTGCACGCTAAATCATACGCAGGGGGCCACACGCCCTCCCGCCGGTGTCGTGCGGAAATTTCGAGAGGAGGCTTACAGCTCAGATGTCGTCCTCTTCATCTGACCACGGTTCGAAATGACGAGGCCTTTCTCTAACAAACGTAAATCTCCTTTCTAGTTGCAATAAAATCTTCAAATATAGTCTTTTTATTACATCATAATAGTATGGTTTGAATAAAAATGTGAGATGTTTGAAAAAAAAAACACATTTATTTAAAGTTTTGAAACAATATATATTTGTGATGAACTATTAGACTGTACAGAATTTTTCCGGAGTCAGTATTGTTTGATGAAAAAGTAATTTAAAACGTTTATTTTTTTATTTATTTATTTTATAATTATTATATTTATTTTAATTTATAACTTTAAGATTATTAAATTCAAAGCTTCTTAAATATCACCAAAAACTAATTAACTAGTTGCAATTGTATTTCTAGCAATTAACCCTCTGAGCGTTTCACACGTATTTCTACGTCGACCTTGGACTATCCCATAAGCGGATAACACGCATTTCAACGTGTGGTCAGAGATACGCCGAAAGCGGTCAGCCCGGAAATATACGTCTCTAGTGAACTGTCTCTAAAGCGAGATGAACGCATTTTTCCGAGTTTCAACCCCCTTCCGTGGTTTGACATTTTGATTGATTAGCTGGGTAGGGTAGCGGTCGACACAATGAGTGCTGATAAGAATGTGCTTACTGCAAATTAGAGATACCACAGGATCCAAGACCCCACACCCCTTTAGCTTGCGGCATTTTAACGCTATCTGCATTGAGGTCTTCTTTCAGAAAGAAGGTCAGTTTTGGATTTTTTTTTTCTAGTTGTGTGTGTCCGAATTTGGATTCTGTATAAGTCCGGTTTAATATTTGTCAGCCTGGATTGAAATTGTATTATGTTTCAAGTGTTTTCCCTGTAATACACTTATGTTATATAAGATTTTATTTCAATGCATCAATGTTTTAATCGAATTGTTAAGTAAAATAGATTTTGTTGCCCAATCACTTTCAATACCCCATTCAAGCATAGAAAAATTTGAGAAGCCTGGGGTGATAAGAAAAGAGGGGGGTTGTTTATTTCGTTATATAACATTGAATTGAAAAAAAAATAACTAAGGTTTAGGTGTGATTTTTTAAAACTATAGCAGTTTTTTTTCTAGATGAGTTTTCTATATTACACTACTTAGAATTTCTTTTAAATTCATCAAAATGAAATAAATTCCGAAAAAAAACAATTATTTTTTCAAATAATTATTATTCAATTTATTTTTTGCTCACTTTGAACAAACATTGAAACAAATGTTAAAGAAAAGGGATGAAAATTTTATTTTTTATGTTTTAAAATATTGTATTTTTGTTAGAGAAAATTTTGGTTTACATGGAAACGTAAAGATTTAATATCAACTAAATTTAACGTTTCAGTGATCTTAACAGACTTTTAGTTATCTTATTAAGAGTCTGATAACATCTGCAGTTTAAGTTTATTTCAATAGTCAGTGAAAATGTTTATTTCTTTTTTAAAATGTAAGAACACAAAACCATTTCTAAGAAAATATCAATGCTTACTTCAATGATACTGTATTTATGCACTAGTTCCTTGAGCGTTATAGTTTTGCTGATATGCATTCTTCATTAAGTGATCAAATCTAAATGCCTGAATTACATTGCTTTTGGTAGCTCTTACGCCAATTGCGAGCTGAATTTTAATAGATGCTATGAGACAAGAATCCACTAATATGTGTTACAAACCTATAATGCATCCCGACACGTTATTAACGAGTTTGAAGACAGTACTTCTAATAATAATAGTAGTCTCAGGCATTGAATTATTTCCAAACTCCACCGTCACATGCTAGACAGTGTGTTTTATCACAATATCTTGTGTGTGTGCTGTGATTTGTAAAGTATAATTTTTTTAAATAAAATTCTGATTTATATACAGGTTTTTATTTTCATTCTGAACTTTAATGGATAATAATGAGACTCTTATTTATTTTCCAAGCTGTATGATATATTTGAATTAGATCTATAATTTTATTTTTTAAAAAAAACAGTAAAGTGTAAGTTTTATGTTAGTTAAATTTCCTTTATATTTGGTATGAAAAGGCCCAAAAATGTTTTTGAATATCACACCTATAACGTCCAAGACATTTATAAATTGTGTTAAGGCACCTGATTAATTTCGAATAGGTGTTAAATTTTTCTCATTATTCTTTGATTTTGCGAAGTTTGCAAAAAATTGTCTGTAGAAAAAAAAATTCAATAATATTTTACTTCGTAGCTAGCGCATTTTCGTAAAATTGATAGGAAAAAAAAGTTTGATCGTTTTTACATTCTAGTAAACGAAGTATACAAAGAGAAAGAATTATAATCGTTGATCGTAAATTTTTCAACACGAGATTTTGACGAATCTCCAGTTTTTAGACCTCCCCGAGTCCGAAAAACACAATTTTGGAATTATGTTTGTGAACACAATAACTCAACAACGGTTAGAGTTAGAAAGAAGGAATCTTTTATATGGACTTAATACAAAATTAGTATATTTCAATCAATTTTTGGATAAAGTCCGTCCAAGGAAAATTTGTATGTTAGGGTTCATATCAACACGATAATTTCAGAACTTAAACAGTTAGATAGATAAAATTTGGTACACAGTTTTAAAAATTAGGAATGTAGGTCCGTATTAAATTTTGGACGAAATCCCTCGACGTGTTAACTGTCTGTTGGTTTCTGTAATCGCATGCTTGTGAACACGATAATTCCTAAACGCAACGACTTAGATAAATGAAATTTGGTATGTGGTCTTTTAACCCTAATTGTCCAATTTTCGTTTCAATCGGGTAAAAAAAAACTTTAATGCCCCTGAAACTCAATATGCCATTACATTTCGATAAAAAAAAACTATAAATAAAGAATTAAAGGGGCCGTTCAAATATTACGT
>BGPR01041622.1:0-13558 GCA_013235015.1 Araneus ventricosus | reverse complement strand
TTCGTTCCTGATGATATCTAAGATCTACGATCTATTTCTAGACCTATCTGAATGAGAAGATTTATTTTTAACAACAATGGAATGAATTTTCTTTGATTTATTTAGCAAAATATCTGCAAAAATTATTTCGGGTATTGGCGAATTTGCTGACTTATTAATGAAATATTTATCTTCTTTCTTTCCTTTCTTATTTCTTTTTTTCTTCTTCTTCTTTTCCCTTTTTTCGGTTTTAACAGAGCGCATCACTTTTACTGTATACTAGTAAAATTTTGTTTCATTCAGAGTCATAGAATCGGCTCTAGGGCTTCATGAGTTGGCGAATTTTAATTATAAAAACTTTTTCTTAATTGTTCTTTCTCTGAAAGAAAATTCTCATGCAAATATAAGTTACAGATTTTCTTTTCCATTCATGATATGAAAACTACTTTTCTTCTGAAAATGCTGCATTTTTTGTTTATCAGCACTTCTACCATTTTGTTGCAGCGTTTCTACCATTTTGTTACAGCATTTCTACCATTTATCTGCTGCACTGAAATATCAAGAGAAATCTTATTTGATGATAAACTATGTAGTTTCTGAAATTATTAATCGATCACCTGCCTGAAAGAAACCCACAAATTTTAGCGATTACTTTTTAAATATAAATAGGAAAGAATAATAAATTAAAGATTAAATTTTTGTTACATAAAAAATATAAAAAGTGGTAAAGTATTAAATTACCTTAAATTCTCCTTCATTTTAAAATTCAGAATAAATTTTCAAAAATTTTTTAAAGAGTTTAAAATTTAGAACTGTTTTATTAATTGAGGGATTTGCAACAAAATGTCAAATGACTTTAATATCAAACATGTGCAACAATGTATCAGTGTGGAAAAAATTGTTGTCAGCTAATTTACTTTTATAAAATTATTTATATCAGGCCTCATCATGGAAATTCAATCTACCAGAAAAATTATTTCAAGTATGGCTTCAAAATCAATGGAAAGGAAAAATATTATAAATTTGTATAAAAATGCTCATTTTTTAGTTTTTTCGGGCATACTTTAATATTTTTACATTTACAAATGATAATAATTATTTCGGCTAATGAAATTTACTTAAAAATATTCACATTAATATTTTTTTTATGTTTGTAACAAATATATTTAATGTTCAGTTGTTTTCTTTTATCCAACATACGTTGAATAATAATAATAATTAATGGAGTTTGTTATTATATGCGTATAAAAGGAATAACAATGCATTATACTTCAGGGAAAATTGATATTTTTAATTATTTTTATATGAAAACATAATTAATGAGAGAAGGTTTCTTTCATAATGAATAATTCATTACAATTTCTTTCTTAAGAACATGTTGTTAAAAAAGAAAGGCTTTCTATCACGACAAAATTCTCTTAATAATATAAAAGTGTATTATTTATATTTATAAAGAATAAAGCGACTAAAATATTTGCAGAATCCAATTCTTGAAAATTTTTCTATTGAAATAATTGAGGCAGTCAAATAAATTTATTTAATTGATTTATTTAGAAGGAAACCAGCGGAAGTGTTCTGCCCTAACCTTTCTCGTATACTTTCTAACAAATGTGTCCTACCCGCCCCTCCTCCCACCTGAAAATTGCGGATTGCCACGAGTGTTATTGATATTGTCTTCACAGAACGCTGCAATACGAAAGGGTGAAGAATGCAAGCGACATAAAATTCGCCAAGTCAGTAAGATAGCGCCAAGTTTACGAAGGTTATGCGCCGTAAAATGTATCTTAACACATTAACTGTTATAAATAAAAGGATCACCGCTTATTGTTAATCAATGTTTCGTAACAATAATAAAACTGTGTATCAAATTGTAACTCTCTAGATATTTAAGTTTTTGAATTATCGTGTTCACATGAAGACGGACAGACCGACTTCCCGTGGACGGATTTTTCCAACATTTGATAGAAACCTACTAATTATGTCTAAAGATCACATGCCAAATTTCATCCCTCTAGCTTTAATAGTTTTTGAGTTATCGTGTTCACAGACACACAGACATAATTCCAAAATTGTGTTTTTCGGACTCAGGAAGGTCTAAAACGTGGAGATTCGTCAAAATCTCGAGTTCTAATTTTTTGACGATTACATTACTTTCTCTTTTTATACTTCGTATACGAGAAAGTAAAAAGGGTGTTGGGTTTTTAAACATCATTAATCCAACAATTATTCTACACAATAAAGCTTTCTGGGAAATAAATATTGTTTTGTAATTTAGTATGAAAGCGTTTTGCATAGTACTTCATTGTTTAAATGTTTCTATTTAGAAGTAAGGTTTCCATAAAAAATTATCACTGGTAGAAAATTTGCAATATACGGAGAATGAATAGTGCAAAATCAGTTATTGACACCACATTGATATCCTTTTACTCTTGTTTAAAAATAGTTTATTGAACTAGTGATTCATTTTAACTTTTTCTGAGTTACTCTTCTCTAAGATGATTAAGGTTTCCATAAAAAATTATCCCTGGAAGATATTTTGCAATATACGGAGAATTAATAGTGCAAAATCAGTTATTGGCACCACCTTGATATCCTTTGATTCTTGTTTAAAAATAGTTCATTCAAATAGTAATTCATTTTAACTTTTTCTGAATTACTCTTCTCTAAGATGAATAATGTTTCCATAGAAAATTATCCCTGGATGATAATTTGCAATATACGGAGAATGAATAGTGCAACATCAATTATTGACACCACATTGATATCGTTTCACTCTTATTTAATTTACCTAGTTAGGTTTAGTTTATTTACTTTTAGTTTACTTTATGTTGTTTAGTTAGCAATAAAAATGGATCGGAAACTATGGAATTTTTTTAGTCAAAGTTTAGGTTGTCAGTAATTTTCCGAGGAGTCAACAAAACTGTCATGTTTACCCTACTGTCTCTGTACAAAAATATGATATACCTTTAGATTCTTAGTAAGAAAATATGATGTGCACATCCAATTATAGTTAAGTAATATAACTGTTAGCAAATATATGATTTATAATTTCGTTCCTCCATGATCTTCCTAATGCTTAAATTAAATTCGCCTGGAATTCTTTCTTTGTTTTGACCATCCATAAGCATTATCTCATCAGCAGCTCTTATCAGCATTATCATAAGCAGCTCTTTATCATATCATGCGAATCCCTTTATAATCCTTTTTTTCCCTTTCCAAATCAGCAATTTTGACTCAGCATTCAATCTAATTAGGGATATCTATACAAGGTTCTCACTTATATCCATTACACCTTAACTTCTAAACGGTGACAGCTTAGGCCGTAAAGTTGGTATCTAGGTATAGTAAAAAGGCTATGCGTTACTCGATGAGACAACTTACAACGCCATCTATCAGCAAATTTTGGAATTAGCAGTCCTATCTCATAAACGGTGAAAGATACGAGAAAGAAGTCAATTAGAAAGTTGTAGAGCACTCTCGATTGAGTTTGAAAAGATACCTTGCGCACATTAATACTCAAAACAGAATGTAAAAAATGAACAATTGCTTGATTTGTATTTTCAACACTATGGCGTCGTGAAACGCGAGCGAAGCGAGAAAAGACCACCTTAAGGACTAAATACCATGACGACGCCCCTCCGTATAAGTTTTCAAACGTTAAGCAGTACCTAATGGAGACATTAGAGAATCAAGTCATTGGGTATGGTGGTTTCCTACAGTGGCCCCGCGCTCACACTGAGGTTTATGCCTCCGTAACACCTGCCATGTTGCAGAATGTGCAGCGAGAAATCCAGCCCAGAGTGCAAATGTGTATAGTGGCTAACGGAGAGCATTTTGAGCAATATAAATAAATGATCCAGAAGACAGGGATGTGTTTCTTTCAGTTTCTTTCTTCCACTCTTTATGATATGACAATTTTCGAAATCGTGACCAAACAAATGTTCATTTTTTGCATTGAGTTTTGAGTATTAATGTGCGCAAGGTATATGTTCGTACTAAATCGAGAGTGCTCTACAACTTTCTAATTGACTTTTTTCTCTTATCGTTCACCGTTTACGAGATAGGACCGATAATTCCAAAATTTGCCGATAGATGGCGTTGTAAGTTGTCTCATCAAGTATCGCATAGTGTTTTCGCTATACCTAAACACCAACTTTATAGCCTAAGCTGTCACCGTTCAGAAGTTAAGGGTGGTGTAACGGATATAAGTGGCAACCCTGTGTTTCGCTATGTTTTCGTTGCTATTCGGCGGTGCTTGTTTTCGCGCTCCTTCTATCAATGCTTATGGGTGGATATTGGCGGTGAACGAAGACTGAAATATATATGCATCTAAAATTAAGATTTTTTGAATAAAGACAATGGACACCCCTACCTGCTCTGTCTGTTCATGGTTAATATTAATATCACAACCAATATACATGGACTTCATGCATCTCGCGTCTAAAAGCTGGATCAGATTGTAACTTCAAGGCCTACGTCAAGGTCAAGTTAACTTAACAGCATGTTTAGATGTGAGATTTACTGGGATAGTCGCCGAGGTACTAGGTAAGTAGAACGATTAACACTTAAGTGCTTCATATTAACTAGTACAATACTACACGACTCAGCTTCTCAACCTAGCATTCCTGTATTCTACATATATCAGAAGTGCACCATTGTAAGAAACCACAGAGTTTGTGACACAGTCAAAGAATGGCTACTACATGACAACAACTAAATTAAAA
The DNA here is from genome assembly GCA_013235015.1 of Araneus ventricosus. Classification (NCBI taxonomy): domain Eukaryota; kingdom Metazoa; phylum Arthropoda; class Arachnida; order Araneae; family Araneidae; genus Araneus; species Araneus ventricosus. Next base: position 8,855 of record BGPR01041622.1, on the reverse strand, counting down.
TCCTAAATTAAATAATAACATCACCAAACACGCTAGCTGTGATATTACGTAAAAAGAAGAGAGTGAACAGAAGTAATCATCGTCTTTAAGTACAAAAACAGGCTGCTCGCTATTGGTCGATAGGTGACATCACAAAGAGGGCGGATCCGATCTGCATGCAATTGCAAATCGAGATGCTGTCAGATGCCGCGATGATGCCACGAGGTAATGAAATGACGCAAAGAATACGTAATTTACAAACAGACTCTTGAAGAATATTCATTAGAATTAAACATGTTTAAAAGTATGTTAACAAAGTTAATTGATTTATGTATTTACTTGTCTTTTTATAATTGGTTTTTTTAAAATGGTGGGTGCAGAGTTACAGTGGACCAAGTCCATGAGATTCATTTCTAAAGAAAAAGGCCTCAAAGTTAATTATCTGCATTTAAAGCAGCAATGAACTTCTAACTGATCTAGTTGCCTCAATATACACAAAATATAATATTTCTGCTCTATCATAGCAGTGTTTGTGTAAATAGGCTAAACGTGGACTAGGATCACTCTAACTCTGAACCCTCCAAATATAAAAGATATTTTTGGACAGACATATTTTATTCAAGTAATGGAACCTTGTATAGGGTACACGTGAAATTTCTTAACTACCATCCCAGCGAGCAAAGAAAGCTTGTTTAAAAGGTTTTGGAAACCTTGTCGTCGACAAGGGTAAAGGATTGTCGCAAAGGTTTCCTTGACAAGGGTTGAACCTTTCGGCAAGGTAGCGGAAAGGTTCGCTAGTCAACATAAAATAAGGTTTTTAGTAAGATTTCCCCACGCTTTTATTACAAGCTTCTTTCAGGCTTTCCTCAAGCTTGTTTCAGGCAAACCTCAAGTTTGTTTCAGGCTTTCCTCAAGCTTGTCTCAGGCCTTTCAAAAGGTTGTTAATAGCCCTTCTTCGGTGGAAAAAAATAGACCACCCTTCTGAAGCCGTACTCCTACAGAGGGCTCCAACCTCCCTTTTTTTAACCCCCTCTTCAAAGTCCTACTCCTACAGGGGGTCTAAGCCCCTTCTTCTGACGTCATCTTAGTCCAACGTACAGATATATGGAATGTCAATTAATTAGGAATCTTAATTAATCAAAACTTAACTATTAATTTCAATTAATTTAATTTTTAATTGAACTTACATGTGCGATTGCGTTAAATGGGGACAAAAGCTCAAACCACTCAGAGTTAGGGATCGAACCCACGTTCTTAGAATTGGAAGGCAAGAGCACTAACCACTATACCGGACGGGGCTATACACGATGGGACAGGTGGTTCATAAAAAGCTTTAATACGTCAATTTTACGGGAATGGTTTCCGCAACGGTTTGCGCGGAAATTCTTTCGCGTATGGAAAAATTTTTTCCCTATGGAAAGTGAAATGGCAACTTTTCCGTAACCTTCTTTGCTATGTGGGATAGCAAAGTATCAGTGTAAATAGGCTAAACGTGGAACTCTGAACCCTCCAAATATAAAAGATATTTTTGGACAGGCATATTTTATTCAAGTAATGGAACCTTGTACAGGGTACACTTAAAATAAATTATTTTCGTTACGAGATTAATAAATCACATTTTATCAAATAAAAAAAATATTAATTTTGAAAGAGGCATTTTAATGCGTGTTACTCTGAAGATAATGGACAAGTTTTCAGTTTTGTTTATTTATATTAAAATACTGTAGCTATGTAATTCCCGTGTAATTTTAAGTCAATTGAGAATTCAAAGCGGAAGTCCAGGTTTTTAATGTTAACAAACAAAACAGAAAATTCGTCCTTACGCTAACATTATCCTTCATTTGCAGAAAATAAAAATTTATGCATTTGCTCTCTAAGCGATTTTCCTTTTCTAATTGAATTGAATATTTCGATTGAAGGTTTCTGATTGATGCTGGAAGCAAAACAAGAAAAATTTCTCGTTTAAGAGACATTCCTTAGGATTCAAATTTTGAGTTTATTGAACATTTTAGGACTTCAAAATATTGCATTCGAAGATTTCAACTCCAAATTTTACAGAGGTTATTTTTGGACAGACAGAAGGTATTCAATTAAGGCGATTTGCATAACTACTCTAAAAGAGGAAATATAGTGAAAAAATTTTTTGTTTTATTACAAGAGGAAGAAATGACATTCAGACAGAAAAAAGCCATATCCCTACTTTAAAAGACATTCTGTTTTGTTTCATTAAAGAATTAAATGATAAACATTTATAGTTATGTGTAAGTGCATTCCCTTCTGATTCTTTTAATGGAAATAAAAATTTATACAATTGCCCAAAGCGAATTTCTTTTTCTAATTTAATTGAACACTCCTAATAATATTTCCATGGATGCTGAAAGGAAAGAAAAATGAATTTTATCATTTAAGAAAAAGAATTTGCTTAAGAATTCAAATTTAAAATTTATGGAATAGTTTAGAACTGCAAAATATTTCCAACTGAAGAAGAATTCAACTGAAAATTATGCAGACAGTATTTTTAGACAGAGAGAATGCATTCGATAAAAATTTTGTAACATATTCTGGAAGATAAAATTTACGAGGGACTGAAATGTCTGTTCTATTATATGAGAAAGAAATGGCTTTCATCTATGCAAATCCTTATCCTTATTCTTAAAAAAATATTTAATGCAACATTGTTTGAGAACTAAATAGTAAAATTTGATAGATAGGCAAGTACTATTGAATAGTACATTTATTTTACTGAAAATAAAAAGTAAGGCATTTGTATAAAGCCTATATATTCTTTTTACTTGAGAACAACATTCGGAAAGAAAATGTTTTATGGACTTTTAAAGAAAAACAGTAGAACGTGAAAAAGAAGAATTCTCACACTTGTGAAGAAGAATATACTTTAGAATCATAATTTAGGAACTAAAATAAAATGTTTGTTATGTTAGAAGAATATCAAACGACTTTTTATCAAGCAAAGACAAAACATATTTTGTAAAAGTAATATAATCCAATCTTTTCAAAATCATCAAAGAATTGAGTCATAAAGTTCTAGAGATACACATTTGCTCAATGACGCTCTTACTGAAAATAAAAATTTACACGTTCTTCGATGCAGAATCCTTTTTTCTAATTTAATAGAACATTCGGAAGGAAAATTTCTGATGGACGTTGAAAGGAAAGAAAGAAGAATTCTCTCACTTAGGAAGAAGAAGAACATACTTTAGAATTCCCGAATTTATGAAATATTCTCGGACTGCAAAATATGCCCATCTATATTTGAAGAAGATTCCATTCTGAAATTCAGTTATAGTCTAAGCGCATCAATGTCAAGTTTTGGGAAAAAATATATACATATTTCGCGCCTTTTTCGAAACTAGGAGCGGGGCGAAAATCTTTTTGATACTTCTTAACTCCGGTAGTGGCGGGAAAAAAGTAAATCCAGCTCCCGTCAGACGAAGTGGATTGAAATTTGGAATAAATATATAAAGTGCCGATGAAATATGACTGTGGAAAGACAGATCAGGAAATATTTACATAAAAAAAGTCATTTTTCTCGGATTATGGCATAGGAATCAACCAAGTTATGCGCTTCTAAATTTTATTCCCGAGTCTTCTATCAACTTGGAATGCAAATCCTTGTGGATTCGGTATGGAATGCTTTAAGCCTGTCGATATTATAAAAATAAGTATTTGGGGAATCTTGCAGGGTAGTATGGGATTTATTTCTAAAAGTAAAGTTAATGTTTTCTCTTCCAGAAATAGTAGATTTGTTTTCATATTTAATCCCTGTTTTCAGGATAATCATCCAATATTTGTTGTCAAACAACAGTGTATCTTTGCTGACTACAGATGACATAATCTGATATATATTTATTATTTTGTTATATAAAGATTAAAAAAACATATTATGTTACTGAAATAATAAAAATAAAGTTTTGAAAGCACGCTTTGATTAGATTAGTAAAAAGCAGTAAATAATTTCTTTATAAAAATGTAGATGTTAAAGCAAACCTGCAAAAGCATGAGGCGCTAAAAGATACGGACGAGTTTTCTGTTTTATTTATTTTGGGTAAGCACAATTTCCGTATTCAGGATCAACTTAGGTTTTCCGGTAACACTCTAGTTTAAGTAATCCAAAATTCATTTGGTTACTGTATGAAAATTTAACTGTCAGTGATTATCTCAATCGTTTGGTTAAAAATTTAATCGCCAAACAAGGCTTAGAACTCACCAAAAAAAAGCGATAACAAACAATTATGGCAGCCATTCCACAAAACGAAGCTCTTATTTTAAGTAAACATTCGGAGCTACAACAATAGTAACATAAAATTTAATACTTTCAAACTAAACTTAAGCCTTAAGATTAAAAAGACTCTACTTTAAACAATAGTTAATATCTTTAAACATAGAGTTGAAATTTTGACGATTCTCATTGATGAAGGATTACACCAATAGTCGATCGATATAGCACGGTACACACAGAAAGTCGGTCGGCTTTATACCACCCCAAATAAACGAAACAGAAAACTCGTCCATACTCTAAACAAATTGCAATTTGCTTAGAGTATGTTTTGCGTTGTTATTAGTTTTTAAATATTTAATGAATGTTCCGGATTTTTTTTCTTACGATATTCATTGAAGCTCTAATGCAATATTCTCTATTCTATTGTTTTTAGACCATCACGCTTTTACGATTTTGCCTTCACGTCCATATTTGTAATTTATAAAAATATACTACTTTAATAATCTTTTTTGTATACTAATAAAGTGTGTTTTAGATACACTTTTTATTTTCATTATAATTTATTATTTTGAATATTATGGATCATAAAATCAATTTTTCTCAAAATCACCATCAGATGGCGCCACGCATATGGAATCAAAACTTGACCAACAGTAATCGATTAAACAGTAATTTAGTTCTGAAAGTATAAAACTGTTTATTTCATCGGGATTATCCATCTATATAGAGGTTAATAATTCAAATACATCAAGAAGTGAGCGAAAAAATCATTTACAAAATTCCATCTTTATAAACAGGAAATTAGTCGCGTTAAATAAAATTGTGTAAAAGGTGTCTGAAAGCTCTTTGATCTCCATGACAAATGCAACATCAGTATGTTCTAATAATTAAAATTTACGATATTATACTAGGTGCTTGTGTTTTGATGTCTGATCAGAAAAATCTTTCAATTTGAACATATTCTCAGGAAATATACTTAATAAATATACTTATTATCACCAAAACCGTGGAAAGTTTCAGAGTTTCAGTTTACTGTAAGTATGGAATAAATTAAAAGAGGTTTTTGGAAATAAATGCAGAAAAATCTTAAAACAGGAGAACTACTCTGAAGTGAAACTCCGTCATAGCGATTTGTAGTATAAATGCACGTATACACATAATTTACAACAATTATACAAGCGAAACAAAAAGAATAAACTTTTAAAGCTTATTAAAAACTAATTTATGTTCCCCTACACCGTTTCTCAAATTTACTTACCTCCTTGCTGGCTTAACGATTTTTTATACTGTTAAGATATACTTCATGTTTTTAGAGGGAATGTGAGAGTAAAGTTCTGGGAAAGGCTTCACTTACTTATTTTTACTAATAATTAAAAGTTTTGAATTCTTAACTAATATTAAAGGAGTAATTTCGATCAATTGTAAAGCTTTTCAATAAATTATTCCAAAATTCTTTAACAAAGTGCTATTAAGAGGATGTTTTGGGACGCAACATACGTATTCGCATTTTTTATTAATAATGAATATTTTATAATCTGTGCAGGGTTTGGCTATATATATTTTATGAGATTTTATTCTGTCATAACATTACAAATCCAATAAATATCTGATTAATATATTTTATAGAAAATAAATCATTCGAAATACTACCTATATGTGGATCATAATTAACCCTGAATTCTATTCTATTCTAGATATTTGCTACTCTTGCCTTGATCGAACAGTCTGTAAATTAGTATAAGTAACTCTATTTTAAACTAAGCAAATTAATAGTTCTTTCATAAAATAAGCATAATTAGGAAATACATTAATCCTTCTCCAAAAGTGCTAATAAATCTGAAATGCAATTATTCATTCATCATTTGACAAAATATTTGCGAATGCAACTTATACCTATTACAGTGGCTGAAATGCCATCAGGCACTGGGAGAAGATAAAAACCCAACATGAAACGGCGCTGCTAGAAGGATATAAAATAATGGATTCGGATAATGTGGTTTAAAGATAGATTTCAAATCACTGCAGGATCTACCTGGTCGTAATTCCTTCCACCTTGAATCCAAAGCAATGCATTAAACGATGATATAACACATTATGATACCGTCCGTGAAAGGCTAGTTGGTTAACATGAAAATGTAGAGTCCAATATAAGTATCAAAATCCAACGTACACTTAGACATATCTATATCCTACCACGGTTCTTTACAGGACACGGGCCCTTCCCTTCATACCTTCATCGCTTCAATCTTCGAACACATGATAAGTGCTCGTGCGCAGAAAAAGGAGATCCAATGCACTATGCCACAAAATGTCGGTTTACCTTCTCCTGGCATTTCCAAACTCCTACAATGCCACTTAAATTACAGTGGTTGAAAAACATTCTCACGAACAACTTGTCAAGAACTCGACTTAGACTCCTAATGCGCTTCATATGTGCTGAGAACAATCTCATTGTAGAGGATAGTCATTGAACACCATACTGACACACACATCCGGCAACTTATGACTCTTCTTTATTTTTCTCTATGAATTTTTATTTTTTCCATATTGTTTTGTTTCGCATGTTGTTCTTCTGTTTGTTTCTTAACCAGTGTATGTTTCTTTTTTCATTATTATTTGTTTCTAATCCTGTTATAGGTTTTTGTCCTTTCTAAAAAGATAAAATTCACCTCCATCAATACAAACCGGAAAGGAGCCAAATTTATCTAAACACGGGGATGCAGGTGGTGTAATGTAATGTAATATATCCTATCACGGCCGCCATGATCACCAGCTATATTGCTGATTGCGTACGAAAGGGACAGAATTGGAAGACATCTTTGTTCTCATTCGGATTCAGTCAGTTGTTGTCAACTATTTCCCTTGTTGATCTTCCTAAACAGGTGCAGGCGATGTGCAGAATGCCTAATTTCATGGCTGCATTTAATAACTTTGCTTCGACAAAGGTATCTGAGAGTCTTTTTTGTCATATTACAAGACGTTATTTATTTTTTTCAGCTATGCTTCGTAAATTTTAATTACTTTTATACTTCACTGTAATAAACATGTTTTTCACACCGAATTGATATACTTCCTTTCAGGTGTTGGGATTACATTTTTCGCCATTGTCTTGGTAAGATTAACAATCAGAATTTTTGAATGCTTGCATAAGCCTATCTGCGCCTTAACTTAACTGTTGGTGTGAAACTCACTAAAACGTGTCAGAAAAAATGTTCAATAGCAATATATGTCTTGTATGTTTTACAACGAAAACAGCTGATTAGGACTTCCGCATATATCCATGGGCAGATGCCGACACGGTAGACAAATCGCTTCTGCAGAGGAAAGATGAAGATGCCAATAAAGTTAAATATGCAGTCATTGCCGAAATTGTCGAGGTCCAGCTATATTTATTTGTTGGTTTTAAAGCTGATTCCTCCAATTTTATTCTATTATATTTTCCAGATTTCGGTGTTTAAGTGCCAGCTTCAAAGAGCAGAAACTTGTTTTTGCGCATTCATATTATCATGATTAGAGTGTCCATTAGATGCCTAATGGGTTTAGCCATGACATAGTTGAGGACACGAGTCGGATGAAGCAGATTATGTGTTCTATTCTCTCTCTGTGTTTTAAACAACATTATTCAAAAACTTAGAGACTGGCGTGCGCTTTAGCGACGAATTGCTCGCCATGATCGGACTGACTGCTAAGGGTTTTCTTCCAAACAAAACACAAATGTGATCAGTTTCTCCCGGAAACCCTTGAGGAAAGAAGCTTCCACCCATATATTGAAAGTCAATCAGTCTTCTACCTCTACCTACCTACCTACTATGTGATACCTAGATGCTGCCACGTCACTTTGACCAACAGGAGAGGCCACAGTTAACCTTTAATATGAGTCCTTAACTCATAGAACTCACACGTATGTGATACCTAGATGCTGCAAGGTCACTTTGATCAACAGGAAATGCCACACTTTTCCTTTAATATGAGTCCTTAACTCATAGAACTCACACGTATGTGATACCTAGATGCTGCAAGGTCACTTTGATAAACAGGAAATGCCACACTTTTCCTTTAATATGAGTCCTTAACTCATAGAACTCACACGTATGTGATACCTAGATGCTGCAAGGTCACTTTGATTAACAGGAAATGCCACACTTTTCCTTTAATATGAGTCCTTAACTCATAGAACTCACACGTATGTGATACCTAGATGCTGCAAGGTCACTTTGATCAACAGGAAATGCCACACTTTTCCTTTAATATGAGTCCTTAACTCATAGAACTCACACGTATGTGATACCTAGATGCTGCAAGGTCACTTTGACAACAGTAGGTGCCACACTTTCTCTTTAATATGAGTCCTTAACTCATAGAACTCACACCTATGTGTCAACTAAGTGTGAATTACGATTGAAAATCGCTATTTTAACGACATCTGTGTAACAGTTTCCATCATTTAAAATAGGGATGTAACGAATAATAATTTGGCCGAATAGCCGAATATTGAATATTCGGCCAAATTTCAGACCGAATACTTAATTTTTAAAAACATTTTACTTTTTATTTTAAATAAAATACTGCTAAAATTTTAAATGAAAAAAAATGATTTTTTTATTATTCGAGGTGACACCTAGGCGATACCTAGGTGCTC